>JASSUY010017922.1:0-97628 GCA_032466535.1 Forpus xanthops
GAGGTGAAGCTGACTGGTCTGTAGTTCCCCGGCTCATCCATTTTCCCCTTCTTGAAAATGGGGGTTATATTTCCCTTATTCCAGTCATCGGGAACTTCACCTGACTGCCATGATTTGTCAGATATGATGGACAGTGGCTTAGCAACTTCATTTGCCAGCTCCTTCAGGACCCATGAATGGATTTCATCAGGTCCCATGGAGTTGTGTACGTTCAGGTTCCTAAGATAGTCTTGAACCAGATCCTCTCCTACACTCAGTCCAAGGTCTTCATTCTCACTGTCCCTGCATCTACCTTCCATGACTTGGGTGATATGGTCAGAACATTTTCCAGTGAAGACTGAGGCAAAGAAATCACGAAGAACCTCCAGGGTAGCCAGTTCTCCCGATGGTTTCTGAAGAGGGCCCATGTTGTCCCTCGCCTGTCTTTTATTTGCAATGTACCTATAGAATCCCTTCCTGTTATCCTTTACATCCCTAGCCAAGTTTAATTCTAAGTGGGCCTTAGCTTTCTTAACCTGGTCCCTAGCTTCCTGGACAACATCCCTGTATTCTTCCCAGGCCGCCTGTCCTTGCTTCCACCTTTTATAAGTCTCTTTTTTCCTTCAGTCCAGATTGGAGGTCTCTTCTCTTGCCTTGCTGTGTGCTCAAAGCTGGTGAGACTCAGCCTCTGTCTGGTGAGGAGCTGAATGCCCATCTTGTTTTACATCTTTGTCCTGCCCTTGGGCTACTCCACTCAGTCCAGCATTCTGGGAGAGCCTAGGCAGCTGCAATCCTTACTCTTCCTGTTTAATGAGAGAAAGGAGCACTTTGCTGTGGTGAAGCAAGTGCTGGTGACATGCTGGGAATGTTTCACATTTTCTGCAGTGCTGTAGTCACGGTATTTGTAGGAAGGCTTCTTAAAAATTGAGCTTTGTGGTGTCCTCAGGTGATGTATAACTGTAAGTCATACAAGGTTGCTTGCAGAGAAACTTAAAGATGCACTTTTATTTGTAAGAATTAGTATGGACTGCCTACAGGCTTACTATAGTATAGTTTGGGTAAAATTGATGTGTTTAATTTGAATTAAATTTATTTTCTGTGTAGGCTAGTCCAATTGAAAGGTCATAAGCACTGAACCTATATTTGGAAGCTTGTTCGTAGTTGGTGGTAGAGCTTGTCTACCAATGGAAGCAGGTTGGTGTGTGGAATAAACTATCTTGAAGTACCTGTAATGGAATAGGTGTTAGGTGAGAAGTCTTGATCAGACATGATCAAGGTTCTTGACAGTATTCAGTGCATAGGGAAACAACAAAGAGGTGTGATTTACTGGGTTTGCTAAGATCTGTGGTGATGACCAGGATTGTCATCCTGGTAGCGTGCTTCCCCACACTGTGGAGCGTGGGAACAAAGAGGGATATCCTGCATGAGTGACAGCCTGAAAGTTGTGGTAGGAAAACCATTCAGGGGAGTTGCTGCAAGCCATCACTGGTGCTGTAGCTGCTGGAGGCAGGGGAGAGGATAGGGAAAGGCATCAGGATGGGCTTGAACCTGGGAGTAGCTCCTGACCCAGATGTCCCAGGTCCTGACAGGTCTGAAAAGAATAAGGGGGACTGAGAGGAAGGGTTTGGAAGTGGTTTGATTGACAGGAGGAGAACAAAGACAAAAGAGCAGGAACCCAAGCGAGCAGACAGTAAAGATGAAATAGAGGAAATGTACAGGTTGGGTGTTGCTTAACTGATTTTGTGGATACAGTAAGATGCCAAGTGGACATTTTGCACTAGAGGTCAAGATTAACATCTAACTATGAAGGAAGACTAGGGAGTGGGGTGATTCCCAAGGTAAATGGGTAGGAATTTTACAAAACAAGTGGGAAATAAGCTGATTCTCAGTTGATGTTTGTATGGGATATTTGCTTGAAGTGTTAGTCACAGTAGTAACACTATCAGTTTAGTTGGTAATATTTCTATTTGCATCAGTAAATGTCTTACATAAAATGATTTAATTTTTCTACATAGTTTAATAGGTAAAATTTTGTTTTGTTTGGTTTTTTTTGTTTGGTTGGTTTTTTTGTTTGCTTTGGGTTTTTTGTTGCTTTGAAAAAGATTAAATTATGTGGCATCAAAGCAAGCTTTGGGCCCTAGTATATCTTGTTGCCTGAAAGATTGTTTTGTGACAAGGGAATGGATGTCTAAGGTCAGCTGTTACAGAGAAATAGTAAATTATCAAACAAAAAATTACTTGGGTTACACTCTTGTCATGATTAACTGTAGAATATAAAAGTCGGTAGTTAATCTGCTTTACATTTGGTTTTAAATTACTTTTGATTTATAGGAGAGCATCCTTGTCCTGTATGTTAAGTATCTGCTCAGACAATAGATCTCTCCAGGAATAAACAGCAAACTACTATATTTTTATTTTTGTTTTTAATTTCTTGGTCCTTTGGTTTGTCGTGATTTATTTTTCTCCCTGGAACACTGCATTCCACTGCTTGTAATGTGAGCCCAAGGCCTCTTTTTTCTGCTTGGACTCATGTATAAAGACAATTTATAAGATTTATTGCATTCTTTTAACTTCTAAACATGAGAGAAGCACAAATGATGATCCTCAGTTCAGACCAACAGCAGCGAAGGGAAAGAAATTGGTATTTTTAAGTGGTTGTTTCTCTGTATAGTCCTGTGTATTTTGCTGGGCTACACTCATCTCTCTGCTGTGGGGTCAGTGACCGTAAGCAAAAAGATGCCTTAGGAGGCTGATGTCTTAAATGTTCAAGCTGAGTCCTCTGGAGTTGTTGTTGCGTTGTGTGGATTTTCGTGGGCATCACCATAGCAGTGGGGAGTAACCCTATGAAAAACTCATGTGGAGTAGTTCCTGGGGCAACGACAGGAAGGTTGTTCACTTTTTAGGTCACAGATAGCTTTGCTTTCTGGTGTGTGTGGGCTGGCCATATGCTGTAGCAGTTGGATTGTTAATAAAATAGCATTTTTGAAAAAAGTTTGCTTTTTGTTTTGGTTTATTTGTTTGTTTTATGTAAACCTTTCTTTTAGGCGACTTCTTTGTGATACCTCTTTGCCTTTGCTTTCCCTGTCTTACCTAATTTTATGTTTAAAGTATGACATTTTACATTACCCCTCTGGTTACCTGGATTTGAACAAGTTAATTTAGATTAAGTGTGTGACAAGATTTGGATATTTCTGTTTTCTGTGTAAGAATATCAGTATTACCTTCTGTAAGGCCCTGCACTTTGTACAGTACATCGAGGGTTTGTAAGAAATTTTCTTGCTTAGGGAAGGGCAGTAGAGGGAGGTTGATTGCCCCTCTTCTGTTACCCCTACCAAAATACCCCTACCCTTTTTGATTTGTTGCAACCACAGTGGCAACGGGGACATGCTAAGATGCATAACTGTTCCTGAGCACTGCAGCATGCAGGACTTGGCTTCAATCAGATACCACCACATCTGACATGTTGCTGATGGTGAAGCTGATGGCATCTGATAGCCTCAGACAGTTGCTGCCCACATGGTGGGTAATGGCTGTGAGGAATGGTCCAGTTCAAGGCCATAGGCAAGCCTCTCATTCCTGTCTGGAGGCAGCAGTGGTGGGGAGCCAGTGCCCATTCTCACTCCCTCTTCCAACCCAAATTTCAACCTTTGAATTAAAGAAAGAGATGTGAGCCTGCACTAGCTGGGAGTTGCATTTGGGAGGGATGAGTGTTCAGGTCACTGTGTAGGAGAGGCTGTCCTAAAATGCTCACAATATGTAAAGTTCTCAGTAGACAGTCTTCCAAGTGCTTCAAAGATGCAGACAAGCCTATTTGTGCATTTAAATAAGTATCTCATGGAATATCTCTGAAATAATGAGAATTGTTGTAATTCAAATTCCAAACTGATGATCAGGAGACTTTTGGAGTACCTTCTGCCTTCCTCCCATCCAATATGGATCATCAGCATCAGACCAAAACCCCCCTGTGTAAAAGTCCCTGAAAGATTCAGTTGTGTATCTCTTTGAGCAGACTGGAAGGCCTGAGTGTCACTTGTGGCTTCTGCAAGAAGTGGGGATTGTGTGGGTTTCTGATACGTTTTACCTAAGGACTTAATTCAGCATTCTCCTAAACTCAATTGTCTCAGCTGTTGTGGTATCTCTTGTTACCTTTTACTTAACGACCTTATTCAAGCAGAGATTTTTGTTGTCATCGTGTCAGAAAATGATACTGTAAAAGAAAGCATTGTATGCTCCTGTTGTGAAAGGCCCACTATGATATTCTTTCCTGGTGTTAATAAATTGTATTACAAATTTAATCTTTTTTAAAATATAATTTCCATTAGATCTTGAGCTTAGGGGTAATTTCTCAGTGCCGGAAATTAATTTGACATTGTTTTGTGATATTCCCCTTAAATAAAATGCTTGAAGGACTTCTTTTCTTTTTCTCATGCCAGATTAGTTGCATAAGGATAGGAATGCAATTTTCAACATAAAGAAGTGGGGAATATTAGGATTTTCATGCTGGTGGTTTACATGCTGTTTTAAAAGCATCAGTGAAATTAATTTAATTGCAGTCATGTGCCACAACTCCTGATTTGTTTGTGGGCTATTTTCTTTACATGCTCACTGGTCAATTTTAAAAGTGTGTATTCATGTAAAGTACTAGTTATTCCAAATTGCATGGTACGCAAAATTGCTTTTCTGAACCAAATATAAAGATGCAGACTCGTCTAAGAAGTACGTGTACATTTTAGAGTACAGTATTGCACTACTTATGTAGCACTGTTTATGAACAGGGGAAAACTATACATTTATTTGTTCAAGCTACCATTTTTCTTTATATGTCTTTGATTTGGTATTTGATTTAGGGTTTGTTGGTTTTCCAAGCAGAGTCCCATATGAAATCATTTATTTATTTACTTATAACACTTCTGCTTCAGAGCAGACCCCTTCACGAAATAGCAACTGCCAAAAACCCAATTACCCAATGCTTATCTGCAGTCTCACCTTTAATCTTGGTACGTGCTATTCTAAATTCTCCAGCTTCATATAGGGCGTTAGAGAGTGTCTGACTGGCATTTTCTGCAAAGAGAAGGCACTTCCTGCAGCAGCGGTTGAGAACAAGCGCAAGGTCCTACAGCTGAGTGGGAGCAATCCCAGGAGCAGCTACAGCCCTGAGGAGAAGGACTTGGAGGTGTTGATCGATGAAAAAATGAATTATGAGCCGGCAGTGTGCTCTTGCAGCTCAGAAAGCCGACCCTATCTTGGGCTGCATCAAAAGGAGCGTGAACAGCAGAATGAGGGAGGTGATCCTGCCCCTCTGCTCTCGTGAGACCTCACTTGGAATATTGTGTGCAGTTCTGGTGTCCTCAACATAAAAAAGATATGGAACTGTTGGAACAAGTCCAGAGAAGGGCCATGAGGATGATGAGGGGACTGAAGCACCTCCCTTATGAAGACAGGATGAGAGAGTTGGGTCTGTTCAGCCTGGAGATGAGAAGGCTGCGTGGAGACCTCATAGCAGCCTTCCAGTATCTGAAGGGGGTGCTGTAGGGATGTTGGGGAGGGACTCTTCATTAGGGACTCCAGTGATAGGGCAAGGGATAAAGGGTTCAAATTTAAACAGGGGAAGTTTAGATTGCATATAAGGAAGAAATTCTTTCCTGTAAGGGTAGTGAGGCACTGGAATGGCTTGCCCAGGGAAGTTGTGAATGCACCATTGCTGGCTGTGTTCAAGGCCGGGTTGGGCAAAGCCTTGGTTGACATGGTTTAGTGGGAGGTGTCCCTGTCTATGGCAGGGGGGGTTGGAACTAGATGATCTTGATGTCCTTTCCAACCCTAAGTATTCTGTGATTCTATGATTCTATGATGTGGACAGTGTTTCAGAGGGTGACATGGAAGTCTTTTCCATCCATGCAGTGCAGTTGTACCCACATCCTGGGCATGCTGGTGTGCTGTCGAGCGTTTTCCCCTAACTTCTTTTTTCTTGGTCCCATGTCCAATTCTAATGTCCTGGTTGTGAGATAATGAATTAATTTTCTTTAATTGTCCTTCTGTCATGGTTTAAGCCCAGCCGGCAACTCAGTACCACGCAGCTGCTCACTCTTGCCTCCCACCTTCCTCCCCTTGCTCCTGGAGGGGTGGGGAGGAGAATTGAAAGAATGTAACTCCTACAGGTTGAAATAAGAAAGGTTCAGTAACTAACAAACCACTACTGCTACCACTAATAATGATAAGGGAAATAACAAGGGAAGAGAACACAACCTCTCACCATCCGCTGACTGATACCCAGCTTGACCCGAGCAGTGATCTAACCCTTCTGAGTAACTGCTGCCAGTTTATATACTGGGCATGATGTGCTGTGGTATAGAATACCTCTTTGATTAGCTTGGGTCAATGACCTGTCTCTGCTTCCTCCCAGCTTCCCCTCCTCCCTAGCAGAGCATGAGACTCAGAAAGTCCTTGGTCAGAGTAAACATTATTGAGCAGCAACTGAAACCATTGGTGTTACCAGCGCTGTTCCCAGGCTGAGAGACAAAACCACATCACTGTGCCAGCTACTAAGAAGGAGAAAGGTGACTGCTACTGCTGAACCCAGGATGCCTTCTTTCTCATCTGGATTTTTGGGAAGTATCAATGTGGATCTTGCTCTCAGAGATCTCAGGACAATGTGTCCTGAAGCACATCTGTCAGGTGCTGTGGGTACCATGGTTGCTGGGCAGGTAGACCTTGAGACTGCTCTGGATATGTCCCCATCACATCAAGGCTGATGAATTTTACCCAATTATGGAGAGAACATAATTGATCTAGTAATCCTGTAGATTTCTGAATAGATGTGAATAAGGACGTAGGATCATATCATCAAAGTTTTGAAACAGGCTGTCAAAAACACACCAGTATGTTTTGTTTAATGGTTTATGCATGTTACCCTATTTTTAACGTTCATTCAGATATTCCTGTCCTCACTTACCTGTCTCTTCAATCTTTCTCTTTTGACTAGAGAAAAGAATCTGACTCAGCAGCATGTGATTACTTCCTTCTAGTCATATTTGCTTTCTTCAAGACTAAACAGCATTTCTCCAGCCTTCAAGTGTGGGTTCTCAGTTTCAGCAAGCTGTTAACATTTGGGCAGGTGATAGTTCTCTTCTACATTATTTTTGATCCTGATTGTGCCTGCACAGCTTTTTTTCTGTGTTACCTGGGGAATGTGGTGGCATTGGTCTCTCGGCTTTTCGTGTTGCTTCCTCATTTGAGTACCTTTTTATCATGTTCATCACAGCACTACTAAGCTGTAGTAAGGACAGGAGAGCAGTTTTGAAGTGTTGCTCTCCTTTCCCAGTGAAGTGTTCTTTACTATTGCTTAGCCTGTTATGCTGTTTCGTCTTGAGATCGTTCTTTTTGTTGTTCTTTGCATTTCTCCTTTCTATCTCAACCTCTAATTTTCACTTCCATAATAAATCGAGAGTTCTTATTTTGTGTGCTGTCTCTTTAGGGTTTGATTTATAGGTTTCCATGTATTCAGCATGTTTGTTATCTTGGACCATTTATATCTTGAGAGGAAAAATAGTTTTTGCTGAATTCTCATTTAGGTTTGTCTTAAATCTTATTCCAAGCTTCCTGCATGTTTTACTTGACCTTCCAGAAATGCTGACAGGATCCTTGAGGATGGACACTCCTGTGTGCTGCCAACAGGCTCCTGTTCAAGTTCAGAAGACTTGTTCGTCTTCCTCTTCTCCGTGCTGACTTTGTAGAATGGCTCTTGGTTCCTATTTCCTGAAGATTTCAACTGCTGAGATATTTCATAATGTGATGTTCTAATTAGTAATGATAAAGTTCAAGGTAGCCTTTTCACGTCTTTGTCCTAATGAAGGCGTGAGTCAAGTTGAAATAAAACAAAAGAGGCCTGTCGGGGCTTGAGCAGCAGGACTGTAAAAAGCCCATTTTAAGGAAATGAGGTCTGCGCATGTGATCCTACTGCCCTGGCTCATGACTTTGATCTTGTTAGATGATTTTGACCAAGTTTTATAGTGGGTTTAGGAACTCTAAGGGGTGCTTTAGGGGGCTCTGGTAAGAATTAAAAGTAAAGGAAAAGTAACTCCCCAGCATTGGAAAAGAAGTCCTTCTCCTCTCTGATTTGGGTGGCAGCCATTATGAAAAGTTGATGTGTTTTCTAGCCAGTCAGTGCACACGCCTATCTTTGAGTCAGATTGCAGAGCCATTTCCTCACCCAGGCAAGAAAGCAATGTTGAGAGAGGTAGAAGTATGAGAACAACCAGCCTGAAGGAGAGGAAATAGTGGGTTTGAGTGCGCCATCCTGGCCAGCATCTCTCTGCCCTATGCAAATGCTTGTCCTGTCATCGTGATGGTTGTTCACCACAGAATAAGGCTCAAATCTCTTCATGTCTTTTTCTTACAGTTATTGTGCTTTGGATACTCCAAATTTATAGAAACTTTCTGATGTTTTGCTTATGTATCCTGTTGACATTTCTGTTGCCTTCCAGCGTCTGTTGGAAATTTGTTTTCTGGGTCACCTTTTTTCCACAGCCTTCCTCCAATATGCTTTGTGCTGGTGCAAGTGACAACTGTAACAGTGCCATGGCCTGTGCCAGCATTGAGCACTCCTGGGGTACAATGTTAATGAACAGATATCATCAGGCAGTTCATCTCTGTCAACTACAGAGCTTTGATGTTAAGTCCAGTCTGTGTTCAGCCTCTTGCTTCTTTGGCTTCTTTTTCTCACTGGTGCTCGCCAACGCTCAAGCTGTTGGTTATTGCAATTCTTCCATCTTATATTTATAAATATATTTCAAAAGATTTTTGGAAGGTTATCTTTTAAATATTCCAAATCATTAAAATGTTTGCATTATCCCACACCTGACTTTCTCACACTGAAACAGTGCCATTAGTGGGGACCTGGGTACATTGACTGACTAGTGTTGGCTCTGAGGTGCAGGCAGATATCTGTAAGGATTATCTGCCGAGAAGTAAATAAGAAAGAAATGGGAATCTGAATTCCAAAGCTATTGGTTTTGTCATTAGTATTAGTTTAACTAGGTTGTGGAGTTGTGGATATGTACCTCTTCTGAGCATATTTGTGAAAGTGTCTTCTGAGTATTTAAATTTTGGCTTTTTTAGAGCTTTGCTGTCTGTTTGGAACAGGCTTCAGAAATTAATCTCAGAAGTCCATTTACTAGAAATTGATTTGCCTATTCATTTACAAATATCTGCATCACACTGAACTTGGTGTGCTACTTACATTAGGAATAATGACCTAACCTGACAGCTGTCCTGAATAGAGAATTGAAAGGAAATGTTTAAGTGGATTTCAGTTCAAACCCATAAACACTTGCAGCCTGTTGGAACGATAATTTTCATTTGTTGTTTTGGATTGTAAAATATTTCCTTACAGAATAATTTGAGTATGTGGGGTTTACTGTAAGGGGTGGATTTTTGCTTGATTGGGTTTGGGTTTTTGGGGAACGATCATTGCTTGGTTTATTCTTCTCCTGAAGAAGTCAAATAGTAGTCCAGAGTGAGATGAGATTAAATTTGCCCTTAAAAAGGAAAAGACCCCTTACAATCCTCAGTGCATTGGCAGTATATATTAGTTTCATACAACCCCTGTGTATATATTTAGGGCTTCAATTATTGTCAGAGAAGCTTTAGAAGAAGGTTTGTCTGTCAGGCTATTTTACAAATCTACACACTGATAAACTGTATGGGGAATGTGAATGGATATGAAAGCTCCATTTAATTTTTTGAACGTGTGTTCTGATATTTTCTTTGTTTCTCCTCTTTCAGGTATTCACTTACAAACAGAGCACTATCACACACCAAAAAGTAATGCCTATGCATCAAACAAGTGCAGAGAGCGTGGAAGACATGGCAGCACTCGTAGATCTCCACGAAGGCTCTATTATGCACAACTTATTTCAGCGATATCAGCAAGATAAAATCTATGTAAGTTTCTTCTAAAATTAAGAAAAATACCCAGAGGGAATGTTTTTAAATGTAGAAGTGCAGAGCGTGTTTTACTATTCTGTGGTATCTCCCCTCCTTATGTTCTCCAGTACTTTGTGTATGCACACAGAGCTGAAGCATGCCTCATCTAGTGACTTCTCGCCAGAAATGGTGGAAGAAGGTAACTCAGGGCTGGCCAGGCAATCCCTTGTATACCCTAAATAACTGGCATGCTACATGTGCTTTTACTCTTCCAGTGGCTGGGTTGTGTAAAGGGCTCTCAAGTTTCTCTTCTCCTTTAAACTTAATGCCCCAACAACTATGTGCTGTGTACATCACCAGGGAGGATGTGGTGGGATTTAGTCTGAGACTGCCATTTGAGATCACATCAGGCCAAGATCCAGTTCTGATTACCTTCACCTTTTAGTATTACAAATAAGTATTAAATTGTCAAGCTAAGCACCTGTGCCATTAAATACAGAGTTGGAGTTTGTGGTGTATTGAGAACAGGCAGCTTTTTAAAGGTTTCAAAACTAGGAATTAGTCCACACAGAAGGTTTTTTATCAGCTCTGTATTGCAGGGTTTTCTGCTTAGATTGATTTTTTTTAATCTTGAACTGACTCAGTATTAATCTTTTCTGAATCTGGAACTACACTGAATGTGAGAAAGATACAAAGAGTAGTGGCTGTTTGTAGATCACATAATCTCACTCTTCAGTGGTTGGTGATTTTGGGTGGAGACATTTTTTATTATTATTGTTATTTTTTTATTAATAATTGCTAAACATAAATAGTTTTTGCCTGCATCACCTGTCTAGGGCCTTGAGATTTGACCATATACACAATTCATTCCAATTTATATCTATTAAGTTTAGTTTAATTTATTTTTTTATACATCTTAGTGTAAAATTAAACTTTCCCTTGTTGGGGAAATTCTGTGGAAATTTTATTCCGTTGACATTACCTTTAAAGTGGCTACTATAAAAAATCCTAAATGTTGTGGTAATTCTCTTTGCAGAAGCCTTTATTTATGTGTTTTTTTTGTTTTTTTTTTTTCTTCAAAACAAATGAACCATTTTTCCTTTCAGAAAAAGAAATGCCACCATATATGAATAACTCTCTGTGTGTGAAGAAAAGTAGCTACTTGCTAAGAGTTTAGTTTTCTACAAGTATTATTAGAAAATAATTCCTAGTGTGAGTCAAATGAAAAAGTGTTTTCTGAGCCATTATGTGTACTCAGATGGGGACACTTCCTCCTTTTAAAAAGCATATGTGGAAAAGGGGATGATTTTTTGAAGAGGCAAAGAATAGCCTTGTTCTGAAGAGACATGTCCTAGCTTATTTCTTAGCCTGTCAAGGCAAGTTTAGGGTATTCTGATACTTGGTGTTCAGTGTGGTATGCATTTCTAGACAAACAGGTTTGTGTGCTGTTAATGATGATTGATCTTCAGTTGTTGCTGTATACCCATTGTCCTTTTGGGTTTGCTAATTTTGCTGCTTACTCCTAACTATGAGTCCACCTCACCTGAAAAATTATTGGAAAGGTGGCCAGGAAGAGATGTTTGGAAATGCGCATGAAAGCCTTTCTGTTGGCCTACATATGCAGCCAGGACCCTTGTGTAAGAAGCATCTTTTTGCAGTCCTTGTTCCTGCTGTACCAGTGATAGTGTTTTAGCAGGACAAGGCTTCAGGAGCACAAACTCCAAGATAAGCTGATTAAATAGCATGAATAATTTTATGAAACTTCATTGATGCACGGGCTTGTGTTGCAGGAAGAGGTGTTGACATTGCAAAAGGAACCTTGTCTTTTCAAGTGTTGAATAGTTAAATGATATTGTAATGTTTGATGTTAAAATAAAGACTGAAAATTGCATTAAGTTTACCTTTGTCAAAGGTGTACTTGCAGCTGAAGAGATTAGATTCCTGGCCATTCTGCACTGAGACAAGATTACTTCTTGTACAGGGCACTAGAAGCCAATAGAGTTCATGCCAGGAGCAATCGAAACTTCACAGATTGTACATCTGCCTTCTTCATTCCCTCCAAAAAGTCCTCTGTCTTGGCCAGGAATTGCTTCATCAGAGTAGTGTGCATACTGTCTCTTGTATCCACCTTGGCACCTTGGTGTCTGTCCCTTACATGTTAAGGTTAAATTAGAAAGGCATGTTCCCCTCTTCGCTCTGAGCTTAATATAGTCATTTCTTTGAAAGACTTCTTGTCATCCTGAGCATAAACCACTATATAATCACTGTGTCCTGGCTTTTATCTTGCAGGTCCCTTTTTACTTCAGCTCTGTGTACCTCCCTGTCCACTTTCTGAGCAGGGGAGAGGATAAGCAAAAGTGTATGGTGGCATTTTTTGAGTTATATGCTTGTAGTATTGCAAGTATATTAGTGTGGTTCTTAAGTCTGGCAGTGAGACTGTACCCTTAATGAGGAATGTACTTGAATCAGGATGTGTGTTTTGAGGCTTGCTTCTTTGCAGACACACAAAATGTAGTACAATATAATGAATTGTAATAGCAAGTGTAGATAATTTCAGAAATACAGAAGAAACAATTAAAAGGAAATTCAAACAGTTGCTGTCTCAGGAAGACAATTGTTTATGCAAATCTTCCACTGTTAACTTGTGTGCTTGTATTTGAGAAGCTGTTTCTCCAGCAATAAGTATCTAAGTAAATATCTTCAAATGCCTGAGTTCAGTTTAATCTTCTTTTACTTAGTGACATTTTTGCTGCATGTAATCATACCCATGTTCCTAAGCTCTTCACTACTTCCTAATTAATATTATAAAGATATTTGCCATGGATTCCAAGTTTTGTCAAATATGTCCATGGCTTAATTTACTGCTGCCAACAACTGCAAGTATTACGGGTCAGCAGAGGATTTTTCTATGTTTCTTGGTGAGGGAGGAGTATTGGTTTAGCATACAGACTATGTTCAGAGCCTGAATGATGCCTGACTGCACTTACTGAGTTGAGGCTCTTAGCTGAATCTGTGCTGTTAGTAAGAAAGTGAGTAACAGAAGTCGTTCATGTCTATGTGCCACCATCTTTTTCTACCAGTGTCAAGTCTGTTGACATCTTCTTGTGATACTTTTTGTCTGAATTCCCATAAAAGAGTGTGTGCTTTCCCTTTTTGGGCTGTAAGAAGCATGGGAAGTCAAAGCCCTTCCTGATTACTTAAAGCAGGCCCCTTTCTGGTACTTTTTTTTCAGGTTTATTGATTAATAATGACTTTATCTGAAAGTGTGCTTCTGGGCTATCACCACTTTTGTTGTCCAGGGAAGGATGGCAGTGATCATATGGTCCAAGAGTTCAGTGGGGGGGAGGTGTTATTTTCTCACCCATTTTACTCCATCAGGAACAATTTGGTACAGTAGATTCCAGGCACTGGGATGCATGGCTTAATGCCTGTCTTTGAATGCTCTGATTAGTTTGCATACTAGGTTGGTACATGGTAACATATGGAAAGATAAACACTCGTGCTAAAAGTGGAAGGTGCCCACGTTTGAAAATAGAGCTTTTTGTGAAGTCGAATGCCTCTGAAGCAAGGCCAGCACAGGGCATGTGGAGAGGAAGCACTTCATCGGCTGTCCTTGCTGTTGTTCAAAGGCGAGTTGTTCCCGAAGCTGTTGAGTCTGGTTTACTTTTAGTTAAGTACATATTGCAGGGGAGACTGGCTTAGCCTTGGAGAGGACACCGTAAACCACACAGCATGGATTGTGCTGCAAGATGCTGAAATTACAGTGTTCGAGCTGGCTCTGGGATGAGCTGCAGTTGCCTTGTCTCTGCGGCCAGCGGTTAGTTACTGATGTAGGAGGGTGAATTTCAGCAGAGGAGAGAATTAGAGAGCAACCTTTGCTGAGGTGAGAGGCAGGTTGGGAGTAGCTGCAGTATACATTGTGCAGGTCAGTATGGAAGTTTTCAGTGTCAGATCCACCCTTGTTTGCCTGAGTTCAAGCAGCAAACAAGTTTCAAAGCACATCTGATTATTTTATTCCTTTTGAATTAGGCTTTTAAGTGCCAGGTAGGCACATTCACCTTTGAAGTGGTGATGATTTGACACGTGTCTGTCTTGTTTAGGTGGAGAACATGTACCCGTGCCCAGAGAGGTGCGCTGTGTGGGGTGAGGTGTGGCAGTCCCTTGGCCACCCTACCCTCATGCAGAAACTAGCCTTGGGGTTGTCCAGCAGCTGCATGTGGTGGCTAAGAGGGGTGGGAGACAACATAACCTATTTTTGCTTACTTTCAAATTAGGACTGCAGCATGCCCATCTGTAATTATAACCATCTGTGATGTTTGCGTGCGTATGTATAAAGACTTCTGTGCCCGCCACGTAGTCATGTAGTGCTGTAGCAGACACATCCACATCAGAAGGAGGATGGTGGTAATTAGGGGCTCAGTTTTCATGGCTGCCTTCCTTTCTCTCTTCAGCTGAAGCAACAAGCGTGGAATAACTCAAATGAGAAAGCAATATTTCTCCGTTTTTTTAAAGAAGGCTTTAAACTTGAAAGGTTGCCTCTTCCCTGACAAGGCTGCTTGCAGAACTCCTGGCCCCTTCATTACACTGAATGTTCAGTTACCTGTTCTTAAAAGGTGTGTTCAGTTATTTATGCAGTAATTTTTTAATCTACTCCTGTTTATTTACTTTAGCAGCACGTTCAGTTGTAGTCTGTTAAACTTGCAGTAATTAGATAATTCATCTCCCTTGAAGTCATGGGGCTTCCCTGAGGCAATCTTTTGATGTTTGTGCAGTATTAATCAATAATCAGTGTCGGGGGTTTTTCAGATCCTGCTTGCAGACACAGACTCTTTAGTATCCAGGTCAGTTGTTCTCTGTGAGTTGTCTCTCCTTTTGCATATTCTTTTTTTTTTTTTTCTGAGTACAGTAAAACTTAATTCTGCATCTGATGCAGGTAAAGGCACAGGCACAAAGGAAGATCAGTAGAAGACAATGGCCCCAAAGTGTTTACTTATGAAGACAAAGCTGTTGTGACTGGTTTCTGAAACAAAAAAGTCAAATGCACTCCTTGCAGAAACTGAACCTAAAAAAAAATGTCTGTGTCAATGACCCATGCACCATCCTGAACAGCTCAGCAGCCTTGGTCTTTGGTCTGTCACACGCTATGGTATAAATAAGTGTGGGCCACAGACTTTAAAAAAAAACCAAACATTGGTACACACAAATTGTGTTGTTAATTAGTACCATAAAATTTATATATATAAACATTGTACATGTACATTTAGACCAAGTCCTTGGTTATTACACTAGCTACTAGAACTATATTTATCCTGGTCCTGTCTGCAACCCAGCTGTGGTTGCACAGCTCCTCTCCACAGGCATCCAATGCTCTACAGTAGTCCCAAGTAACCGGTTTGCAGGATCTGCTCTGTGGTCACTGAGGAAACTGCTGCTTATTTAATTGCTCTGCTTTTGCAGTAATTTGAAAAGCCTGCTGGTGAATCTCAGTGTGTTTTATGCCTTCCTGTCCCCATGCCCGTGGAGAGATGGGGAAAATCCTCTCCACCCGCTCTTTCAGTAGAGGTGCAGAGAGCAGAGAACACCATTGCTAAGAATGCATGACAAATGTCTATACGTAGTTACTTACCTCCATAATTAGCATGTTATGCTTACATACATCAGATAATGTTTTGAAAATGTAGTTCAAAGTGAGTTCCTGTCTCCAAGCATTAATTACAGCTTCCATTTCACATCTGTTACTAGAGAGCAGCAGACAAAGATCTATAAAAACACAGCAGGTTTTTAATTGGAAGTCTAGTGGACTTGACTTCTGGTGATTGCCGTTTCTAAAGCATGGTCACTTATATAGATCAACATTTGCCGCCAAAGGCCAATTATCTTAATTTTTTATTTATTTTTCTGTTTTAATATGTGTCAGAGAAGAATGTAGTTGCAATGATGTGAGAAGTAAACAAATTCCATCAGCTGGTTAACCAATTTTGCCTCTTCATTCTTCCATACTGCAGAACTTGTGGGACTGCTAACAACCACAACAACAATAAAGAATGTTTGCTTGAACTTTGTCCTCAAAACTTGGGTATTTTAAAGGTGCATATTTTCATATCTTAGCAAATATTTCAGCCTGAGGTGTTGTGATGGTATCGTTAAATAGAGAGCTGCTCAAAAAGGTCATAGAATCATAGAATAGTTAGGGTTGGAAAGGACCTTAAGACCATTTAGTTCCAACCCCCCTGCCGTGGGCAGGGATACCTCCCACTAAACCATGCCACCCAAGGCTCTGTCCAACCTCGCCTTGAGGTCTGTATAATTGAGTATACTTTTGCAGCTATACAAATACTTTGCAGTGTATGCAATGGCCATGGGTATCCAATGGCTACATAAATCCGTAAGTTTATGCTATATTTTGAAGCATGTTAGGTACTTGTTGGTAACCTGATGTGAGTATACGTTGCCAGGGATCTTGCCCTTCATCATCTGTTTCTGTGAGACAGATTGAGAGGTGGAGGGCATCAAAGTTTTATTAAAACAGAAAAAAAATCCCTTTTTCTGACCACTTGATAGCAGTATTTTTCTTCTCATATGGTTGATTGGTAGGAGAATAAGTAATACATGCAGGGTCAACAGGGTCAGTTCATGTTGGCTTTCATGAGTTTGGAGTGATGCCTAAGCCCTACTTAACAATAACCTCATATTTAAAACTGCAAGGTAGAAGTCTGGTCATGAGCAGGTTTTGTCATTGGTGATGGTACATATTGCTAATGTCTCCTTGAAGGCTTTTCATGGTTTTTTCTTTTTCATCTTCACTTGTATTGGATGTCACTGCTAATTCTTACGAGCTGAAAACAAAGTAAACCAGCATGCAGAATCAAAAGGAAAATTCTTCAGTCATTTGCATAACTGCTGACATCAGTTTAGTGCTGTTCAGTGAGAACTTTTGCAAATGGTGCTGAATGCTTTTGTGTGTGCCTTTGCCTCAATTGCAGGTAAGCTTTGGCTCCTTTCTGTAAGGGTCTGTTGCTCCTAGTCCTGCAAAGGCATATTGCAAGGAAGGCATGAATTTCAACTCCAAAACTTAAGCCGCTTGTCTGTCATCAGCATATGTTTTCTGTACGTGAGTTAGGCTTTGACTGTAAAGCAAGATGCATAGAATTTACTGCTTGTGCTATGCTGTCCAACTGCCTTATTCACATATTCCAGTAGTTTAATACTAAAAGGCCACAGCCAACCCATTTAAGCTGAGAGTGAATTAAATTACTTTTTTATTGTCTACCTGCTTAAATGGATTACTGATTCATAGCCAGGCTTTTAGTTGTATTTGAAAAGATGGAGTTCATTTCTCCAAGCAGCTTCAGCTAGTTCCTTTTGATGTCTGTCAGTTTTTCCTTTTAAAAGCAAGTGGAGTCCAAAAGTTAAATTTAGCAGTTTTTTGACTGCTAATACTATTTACCATCTTAGTGCTGATTCCTAGACCCATAGCTGTTCAAGGCCATCCAACAAACTACCTGGCATAGACCTAGGTTTCAGCTATCCTGGCTTTTGATTTCTGTTTTCATGCTCTGTTAAAGCATAATTCCCACTCTTCCTGCTCCCCTTCTAGAAAAGTTCTTTCTATAGAAGAGTTTTTAAAACATTAAGGAGTATGGAAGTTACGAAAATCTGGATATCAGCATGTAAAGTACTCTCAAGTAGATGGAAACAAATCTCTGAACTTTATGATAAAAGTATTGCGCTAGTGTACTAGAGACACTGCTTTTTGATGTGTCATCTGCCGGCATTTGTTTTCCTTTGCATGTGTCTTCTCTGAAAAGCTCCTTCATCTTCCCAAGATGAATCTGTAGGAAGGAAGATGACCGTATTTTTTTTCTTTCCCTTGCTGGAGGGTGAATTAGACCTTCAGACAGTTTTGAGAGACTCATTTGAGCATTGTGTAATAATAAAGCGAGAAGAACTAGTGTGTGGCCACAGGCCATTTGAAATTAAGTGACAAGCCATGGAGATGATGCTCTGTGGGGCCATTTTGGGCTCTTTTCTGATTTGAGCTAGAGATTGCCTGTTTAGAGTTAAGCTGTGCACACAGATTACTACAGTCTGATGTGCAGAACCTACATTCACATGCTGTAATTCAGACCGTGAAATTGACAAAAATCAATGTCTTATCCTGACCAGTTGTGGGTTGTGTTCAGGAGGTTATCGCTTCTCACCACTTGGCAATGCTGGAGAGGGATACTCTTCCATAACTGTTTGCATACAGTCTATGCACAAAAGATCATTATCCTGACATCCAGTAGATAGGACTGCTACATGGTAGTGATTGTATAGTATTACTGTAGCAAAAAAGTGCAATAAAACCAAGGAGACTTAGTCTTTTTTGTACAGGAGAAAAAAGCTGACAGAAACCTGTGAAGTTCTTACATAAGGAAGACTATCTCTCTGGCATCAGTATTACTATCTATTGGTTTAATTTTTACCTTTGGCTCTAACAGCACTCTTTTACCAGTTTTTCTCTTTATATTATATTAATACAGAATATTATATTTATATTATATACTTCCCAACTATATTTTCTTTTTGGTGCAGATTCTGAATAACACTTGTAGTGTTTCCCTGAATGTATCTATCTACATGGAACAGTCTGTTCAATAGAAGGAAATTAATGTGAGGATAGGATGAGATTAAACTATGAGTGTATCTCTTAAGCCGTGGAGAGCTTTTAGTTTTCTTCAGGTTCTTCACCATCTCTGAGCCTTCTGTGGAGTTAAGGTGTCATGTTCTGGTTCCCTTCTGAAGGTCCTCTCCTATGGATGCTAATTCTTGCATTTGTAGTGCAGCTTGTGTGTTTACAAGCAGCTCATTTTGTCTTCGAGCCCACAACTGACCTTGAGAAGAAAAAGGACGATTTAGGGGTCATAATGTTGTACTCATTGACAAGCAACATGGAGATAAAGACAATCACAGCTCAAGTAAGTTTAGGCAGTTAGAAACCCACCATAAGTCCCCAAACATGGTGAGGGCTGCACAAGTCCAAACAGGAGGATTATTATAGAGCATGACATTTGTATCTCAGAAAAGGCTAAATGGGTTGAAAACATCTAAACTTGTAGTTTAGTACTTCATTTTGATTATGGTTTTTAAGAAAGGAGGTTGGCTTCAGACATGAGACAACTGGATTCCATCCCACTGAAATTAGCATGGGACTAGCTGAAAGATGGGGTATAGAGGATAAATCAAGGTCCTACCATGAACAAAGGCTTTAATTATCATCCTGTTTATGGCATATCCTTGCCCCTTCTGCCGCCTCCCTTAGAAAAGATGCCAAAATATGGCCCTTCTCTTTGCTATGCTGACGTGTATGCGGTGGTTGACCTAGTTGTCTTTGGCGCAAAATGAACTCAATCATGATTACCAGCAATCCCTTTACCTGAGAGATCTGGGAATGAAGAGACTGTATCTGCAGTGTGAGTCAAACTCTTTAGTTCCCAGGTTTTGCATCCTGACACCTTGAAATTTGGTCTTCAGAACTTCATGAAGGTTGACAGCTATTTTGTGGTCCCTCAAATGTTGTCTTCCTCTGCATGTTCTGCAAAAGCAGTGATGTAATTCGGTAGTGTTTCTGTGGCCACTATGATTTAAAGGTATGGGAGGACCTGCAAGTTGTGTGGAACAGTGATCAGTGATAAAGTCTAAAAGTGACATATAAGTAGTTTTGTAGTCAGCCAGTTGCACTGCAGTCTTATTTGAAGTTTCCCATATATTAAGGGTAAGCCCAGGAAAATAATACTTTCTGAATAAATTGTCAGTTTGATACTAATGCCCCTTTACAAAAAGACAACAAATGCTTCTTTTCAGACACAGATTCAGTTCCTTAAGTAACTTCAGGAGAGTCAAGCATTGCTCAGAAACAACACAGAAGCATATTTTTTCAGACATCTGTAAACATGCTTTTGTTTCTGTAATGAGATAGAGCTTTTTCTTGTCCCAAAGCAGAAAGTCTTGAAAATGCTTTTAAGAGAGAAAGGACAAAGTGCTGTTTCTCAATGTTAAGGTATATATCTGTAGCAAAACATCTTAATTCTGTATTTGATCAGTTCCAACATGTATAGTACCTAGTTGTAAAGAATATATTGATTTTTGGCACCCTTTAAGAAACACAGCAGTAGAAATTGAAGAATGCATCTTCCTTGTGGCTGTTTTAATACCGCAAGCAGTTTTAATTTCGGTTGTGATTGTTGATCAAAGAATTAGTTCAAGAGCAGAAAAAAAGTCATCGTCATTCATCTTCCCCCCATTTTTTGTACCCTTATTTATTTAGGGAGGAATGGGATGTCTTGAATGCTAGAAGTCTGGGAAGTACAGAGGGGCACCTTGATTTAGAGGGTGAAAGGATATGAGAAGTGTAGGATGAAGTTAATGGCCTTAAATGAGAAGAGCAAGCTTGAGTACAACACAGAAGCTGTAAAGGATCCTCAGGAATAGAAAAGTTATTGTTGTGATGCAGAAATCTTGACATAAAAGGGAAGAAGTGGAATGTGGGTGATTGCTGGATATGGAGCAAACCTGAAAGTATATACCTCAAAAAGCATCTGTGGAGGGGAGAAGTTAGAGAGCAAGGTAGGCCTGCTATCTTTAGTTGGTTTGGTTTATAAGACCAATTAAGTGATGTTGCATTAGGGCAGTTTGCTTTTTCATTGCTTTTTCTATGTAGAGAACCTGAAAAAATTTTGAAGGGGAAATTTCTTGCTCTACTTTTTCCTCTTTCAGTCCAAAGGCCTTTTCTGCGTGTTAAAGACAGACATTTCAAACTGTATTTTTGGTTCATCTATTGCATACTTGTTTCTTGTAATTTTAAGCTAACTTGAGAAAGGGTATTTTAACTGCTTAAGCTTTTTACATCATTTACATTTGTTTGGCATCAAAATAATGCAGACTATGTCTTCCTTAAAAAACAAAGCCAAATCTCCCTGGTAGACCAGGGCAACTCTGACCACTGCAAGTTTTTCTTCAGTATTTCTGTGGGTATCAGAAATCTTTGTGAGCTCTTGAACCTTGTTAAAGAACTAATTGTCTTTGAGTGTTTGAAGAAGTCTGGGGTGATTTCAAGACATAGGTTCAAAGCTGATTGCTATCAGAAGGCAACAAGCAAAACAAAAAAGCATTCAGAGAACTGATGAAAAATCTCTTCCTTTCTCAAGCACATCTTTCATTTTGACTCTTGAGATGCCATCGCCTTATTGAATGACTAGCTGAGAAGACAAGGCTTGAACTTCTAATTTTGAAAGTCCCCTTAGAGGATGAGCAAACAATCTTATTTCCTCTTTTTTTGTACTAAAAGGGGGAGTAAGAGTATCTGTGCTTTGTGACCGAAAGTGTTTTGAGAGGTGCAGTGTCAACATAAAAATTCAGTACAAAATTGGAAGAGGAAAAGGAGCCCAACCTTTTTATATGATAATCAAAGCACTGTGTTGGGTTTTGGGCTGAATAACTCAAATTAATTCTAATAAATTCTGAACTAATAGCAGTGATCTGATAACAAATTGTTGCTGGTTCAGTCTGTACCAACCAAAGTAGAGTTTGTGAGTGGTTCTGTCTAAAATGCTGAGTCAGTCACATAGCAGAGAAGTAAACTGTCCTCTTCATTGCCATGGATTTAAGAAGTCAGGCTTGAGACAGAAGCTCTACACAGTATTTCTCTGAAATACCTCTCAAGCTATTTCAGCTGTAAATCTGCAGAAACCCTGTCTGCTTGATAGTGCTCTAACAGATGTATGAGCGTTTTTCCTATTCATAACTGCTTTGGAGTGCTTTCATTAAAGTAAGTAATTATTGACTGCAAGAATCAGATTAGAAACTGCAAAGAACAAAGAGAAAATATGATTCACTCTTTTTAAGCAACATGGAAGTGACATTCTTATGTGAAAATACCTTTTCTGAAATTTCGTCTAACTGGTTGCCTTGTGATGTTAGCATAATCAAGTAACCTAGAGATCCTGCTTCTGACTGTTAAACTCTTTAATCTGCCATATGCTGATGCCTGGTGCAGAAATAACGTTCAGGAGACAATACCCATCTGCTGAACACCCTTCCATTTTTGTGTATCTTTATACTGGTTTAACTTGCTTCTAAGGTGCTTCCACTTGCAAAACCAGAAAGTCTGCTCTCCCAAAAAGGGTTGTGTTGGGCTGCTACTCTGAGTCCCCAGGGGAAGGAAAGCAGAGCCCCAAGAACAGGGAGGGAGGTGGTGGATGTGTGAGGCTTTTCTGCCTGTGGGTGCAGGTCACGCTTGTGCCTCAGGTCTCTGATTTCATGGTGCTTAGAGATGTCAGGGTAGAGGCTAGCCAAGAGTCAGATCTGTTGTTTATAAAATCCTGCTACTAGTAAGAGCATGTAATAGTTACTGGATGGGAAAGTGACTGGAAATGCTGTAGGAAATTATTCTTGAGGCAGATCTTGCTGCTGCTGAGTATCCCAGAGGAAATTTGAAGAGACTTTGGGAAGATTTGTCTTTTTATAGAAACTTCTTTCAACACCAGGAATAGTTTTTAATAGCAGTACTGCTTCAGCTCATCAATACCTTGCTGAACTATCTTGGGTTAAGGTGAAACATTCGTTTTGGCCAGCTAACTCCTATTTAGGCTGTGCAGTTACCTTGTGTGGCTGTTCCTGTGTTGGATTATGACATTTGGTAGATGATAAGTCTGATCTTCTGTGCCTGTGAAGAATACATCTGTTCTTGTGATCTTGCCTTGGGATGAAGAAGTTGTTTTTTTCAGGTCTTGATTTTATTCAGTCTATATCATTGTAATGTGGTGGTGATTTGTGCACACATTTAACTTGTTTTGCAAAGGGTTTATACATACTCAAAGCACTAGAAGACTGGAGGCACAGTAGAGGTTGTGGTTCTTTACATTTTTACTGAAAGAAGGAGAAAGAATTTTTAAAGTATGACATGTCCTAAGGATCAGGTGATTGTTTTCACCTGTACCATTTCTGCTGTTCACCAGGTTCCTGTTCTTGCCATGATACGCTACCTTTTCTCTATGGTACCTTACATGAGTTATGAGTCAATGAAGCCAGCTGACTTTTCTTATTCTCGGTAATTACTAATATTCTGTAAGTGTTGATAACTATTTTGAAAGTAATGTTTAAGCCACGTGAAAGACTGCCTCATGTCAAGTAAGTCTGTGCAGAAGTGGGCTGCTGTCACCTCTTACATTATTTACCATTTGCAATAGGAGAAGCAAGAAAAGTCGCACTGTAACCAGTGGTGGCACAGTTTTGCCAGTGCTGTATCTGTCACAGGAAGATTCCTCGGTTGGTAGTATTGTACTGTCAGGTGCTTGATCCTGCAGAATCTATAGAGTGGATACTTACAGTTACGAAGTTAGATGGTACCATATTTCATAGGGATTTTTTTATTTGATTCTTTACCGTGGCATGTATTGTGATGGCGTGCCTCAAGTTACTCTTCTTGTGGTGTAGTAAGGCTTTTGTCAGACTAGCAAGGTAAAGAGCAAGTTCTGTAGTTGTTTTATTGGTCATGCTTGCACTGTATTCATGTATTCAAAAATACCTTTTTAAGATTTTGCTCTTGCAGTCTGTGCTGAAATATGTATCCAACTGGGGAAGTTTGTTCTCAGAGAATTCCTTGTTAGTTATTTTAGAGCCCAAGAGGGGATGATCCCAGGAAATTAAGCTGTTGTCTCAGTGCCATAATTGCCCTGTGATACGATCTTGTGTTGAAATGGTATCTTTCCTCTATGTGAAACCTTCTGAGCTATTGCACAGCATGGGTGGTTTTATAAAACACACAGACTGAAAGTTCCCAGCTCTGTAAAAGGTACTTGAGTTACAGTAAGGAGGAATATTCCCCTTGCAGCTAATAAAATTGTCATAACTTCAAGGACACTGCTGTAGTCTTCTTAGCAGAGGCTCAGAGCTGCTGCCTGTGCTGGGCGTGAGGGAGGATGAACAGGTGGATAATGGGGAATGTAACAGCAGGGTAACACTGAGAAAGCAGTTCTGATACACAGTGATAATTACATGTGAATCGAGGAGGAGGGAGTAAGGTAGAAGTGGAATGTAAATGCTGTGGAAGAGACTAAGAGAGGAGAGGAAAATGGTGGAGGGAGATGATAGCCTCAGTGAGTGCCCCCAGGAGAAGAGGGAGGCTGCAGGAGAAGCACGTGGGGCTGCTTTTCTGTGTCATGCAAGATGCTGCTCACCTTACCCAGCCCTCTGTGGGTAGGGTGCTGTGGAGGTGAAGAGAGCCCCAGTCCTGCTGTCAGCTTCACAGCTGGCTCCTGTCAGCACAAGAGGGCTGACTGCTGGTGAAGCATCTGTCTGTACACAGGGAACGTGTTACAGGGCTGGAGGCTTTGTGAGGCTGTTGGAGTCAGGTGTCAGCTTCCTGCCTGCAACCGCAGGAAAGGTGCTTGACAAAATGAAATTGGCGTCACAGCGGTAACACCACGCATATCAATTAATTCCACGTGGCCCAGATATGCTGGAAATCCTGGAGAGAGCATGCTTCATGTTATCTCCTACCTCAGTTCCATTTCATCTGAGAAATGTGTTGACGTGCTTAGAGGGTGACTGAGAAAATGAACAGCATCGCAAATAGGCTGTTGCAAATGATGGAGAGTACTGCAGCCTAATGAGTTAAGGCAGTGGGAATGGGTATAAGCTGCTACCTGGGTGGTTTTAACTGATGTGTTCTCTAATTGCAGTGGGATAGAAATGAATGCCTAATCAGCTGCCGTTGCAAAGCAAACTATTAATAAATTAGGTTGCAGAAATGGAGTTTTTTTAGATCATCTGCCAGTTCACATGCTTTTCTTAGGACTTAACAACATATAATGGTGCTAGTGTCTACCACAATGTCTGCTACTTCTGTTTTAAAAATGAGTAGCCGAGAAGGACTTGCGTGCTCTACACAGAAATATGGACTTCTGCACCAATACCTGGAGGACAGTCAGGTTTATAGTAAGTCCCTACAAACACATGAGAAGCAGCTGTAGACCAGTGCTCATAGGCACTGCTGTGCATCTGTAAGCAGCGTTAAGTCAGGGATTTATACAGCCAAGAAGCTCTGTGCTGTAGGTGGGGTAACCATGAAAATGTGACAGAGATGGAAACAACTTTTTGTAAAGAAAGAAAACAGAGAAAAATAGAATCATACTATCATGTATGTTGGAAAAGACCTTGAAGATTATGTCCAACCATTGCAGGTGTTACCTGCAGATTTCCTGAGGGTGCACTCAATCCCCTTGTCCAGATCATCAGTAAAGATATTAAACAAGAGTGGCCCCAATACTGTGCTCTGAGGGACACCGCTAGTGGCTGTTCACCAACTAGATGTGACACCATTCACCACCAGTCTTTGGGGTCAGCCATCCAGCCAGCCTTTTACCCAGAAAAAAAATACACCTCTCCAGGCAGTGAACAGTCAGTTTCTCCTGCAGAATGCTGTGGGAGACAGTGTCAAATGCTTTACCAAAGTCCAAATAGGCAGTGTCTTCATGCTTTCCCTCATCAACCAGGTGGGATTGCTAGGCTTTTACAAATGTGTATTTGTTGTCTTTCATTTGAGAAGAGTGTTAATCTGTTCCACCCTGCGTGCAATAACAACTCTGTGTGGGCTGTGTGCTTGCAGACTTACATTGGCTCCATAGTTGCCTCTGTGAACCCCTACAAGAGCATCCCAGGACTGTACGATTCTGCTGCCATGGAGCGATACAGCAAGCACCACATGGGAGAGATCGCACCTCACATCTTTGCTGTGGCCAACGAGTGCTACCGCTGCCTTTGGAAGCGCCAGGACAGCCAGTGCATCCTCATCAGGTAAATGGCAGCTGCCCCTTCTGCTTTGGTTGCCCCTTCTGGCAAGGCTTCCAAGGTGATTTAGGATCATGGGTTTGGACCACATAGAGAAATCCAAAAGCACACAGGTTTTTAAGCCATCAATTTCGGGATAGAGTTCTGAACTTGCTCTGTATCATTCTGTGGACCTCTAACAAAATGCTAGTTTTTCTTATACAGCTTACAATCTCATTTAATGAAAAAAAAATCTATTGTATTTTTGTGCATTTTTTACTACTCACCCATCTAATGTTACACTAAGTGCTTTCCCCACTAGTTAAAAAATCCCTGTGCAGCTCAGTAGTTTGTTATTATTAGATACTAAATGCTGTGTCAAGAGGAGAAAAACAAATAATCTTCCAGTCTTGAGAAATGTGGTAAATAAGAGTGGCAAAGGAGAAAACCCTTCACATTTCAGCCACTTAATTCTGCCTGATTAATCTTCCTTGCTTAATCTTATTGTGTTTTAATTTAATGGTGATAAATAGCTTCCTGTTTGCTCCACTGTGTCACTAGTACTCAGGATTTTGCTGCTGCCCAATGTACATTGAGAGCAGTTGGCATTTCAATAGCTTTTTGATGCTTTCAGCTCCTCCTTCCTTCTTGCTCGAGGAGAGCTGAAAACGCAGCCAGCTCTTTTCCCTTTCCCTGCCTGCCAGCTCAGCTGCATTGGCCCACATGCAGGCAGGGAAACCGAAGCCTTGACTGCAGGATCAGGAAGAGCAGCTTGGTGGCAATGGCAGTGTGGCACCAGCCACTGAGCTCCAGTGGGGGGTGAGCTTGTGTTTTGCTTCCCTCTCCTCTGTTACCTTCGCAATGTTTTGTCATTAAGCTTGTTTGCAGCACATACTAAGTGTGGAGTGCTTTTCAGACAGAAGGTGATACAATTTCGGCTGTCCCCCAGCCTCCACAGGGGAGCCCTTGTGACAACCATGGGACCATGGCATGGGTAGAGAGGGTAATGAGGCAGAGTGAGCAGCACTTTCTGCAGTACACAGTTTCTATTGGCTTTTAAAATTACAGGCCAGTTTGCAAGGCTTCCTGGGTAGGAGGAGAATTTGGCACAGGAAGTTCAGCGCCTGAGCAGTTGTTGGAAATGTAGATCAGATGCAACACATCTAGGTCTGGGTCCAACTTTATGCAAGTTCTCAGGTCACAGTCCCTGCTTGCCCTCACCCTCTAGGCAGGTTCTGCCTGGCTGTGGCTCAAGAGAGAATTGATTGTGGTTTACAGCTTTCTTCAATGTATTTCTTCTTTTTGTTACTTAATAAATAGTACTGTGCATACAAAGCTGAGTCCAGGTAACACTCCAAGAAAAGATGAAGTGTGCAGAGGTCTTTGTCATGTGCAAATAGCTAGCCTAGAGTCGAGATTTCACATTTTAATGTCAAGTAGTTACTTGCTAACAGCCCATGTACCCAAATTTTGGGAACCAAAATAATTTCTAGTGCCCAGCAGGTGGCCCCGAGTATTTTTGCCATTTTGTACTGGCTCAAGTATCTTCTTTTTCCTAACAGTTCCCCACAAGCTGCCAAGAGAAAAGCAGGTTTGTGTCCTAAAAAGGACATAAGCAGAAATCTCTGATATTCCGGAGGAGTCTCCAGCAGTCCCTGCTCTGTAAACCATAGTTAAAACTTGTTTAGATAAGTCATAATGTGGAGAAGTTCTACATTAGCAGTCCTTTTTAAAATTGGTTTCTATGATCATGGATTAAAACAGTGACTTGTGTAAGTTCAATGTTTTTGACAGTGGTCATAGTACAACCTTGTGAGGGTACCCCCTGTTTCTATAGAAATTGGGGGAATGCACAATTCAAATAAGAAAAATAAGAAGTCAGATCTACTTTCCTAAACCAATATTATGTACTGTATCTGTGGAGGACTCAAAGAAGGATTTTTTAGGGTTACTGAAGGTTTTCTGTGGCTCTCATGAGGTTTAGGAAAGTGCCTGTGATCTTATACTTCGTTTGGGGCATGAGAAGTTGGAGGTATTAGTGTGCTTATAGAGTTCAGCATCCTGGTTGCTCCTGCTTCATCTTTTACTGGCTTAGAATTACATGTTGCAACATGTCAGTGCCAGGCTTTCTTCGTTGCAACTGGTATTTGATAAAAACGGTAAAGTGGGGCTCTGCAGTGTCTGAATTTAGGCAAATATTCTGGTCTTGCATTTAATGTAAGAGATAATAAAAAGGAAAATCGGTTTTATTATGGAATCACAATTAACAGTTACATCCAGTTAAAATGAATGAATCGTTCATATAGGCCTCACATTCTGATCTGCAGTTTCACCTGTGCTTAACTTTTGGATTTTAAAAACCCAGTGGCAAGTTTAACAGCCCCATGAGGTGAGGTGCTGAACGCTGCCTCCTGATACTGTGGGCTTGAAGTGCCCTCTCCTGGCGTCCGGAATTAGCTCAGCTCTGCTTGGAGCTGCTTTCTTAAGGCAACGCAAAGCACAAAACCCTGTGAAGAAGCTTCTGCTGTTTTGAAATGCTTGGAATATTTCTCTGGGTGGGGTAAGATGTAAAGGTTAAGGTGAGAACCTGAATTAAAAGCTGTCATCAGTAGTGACTCAGAGCATAACGTAAATGTGAGACTATTTTTCCAGTATAACCACCCAGACCAGAGGTAAAGAGGAAGGAAATGCAGAGAGTATGATATTAAATGGAGTCATCAAAAGATGCTTATTTATCAGCCTCTTTTACACGGGCTTATTTTAATTCATGAAAATGCAGCAAAAAAAAAATGACTTAGCAGCCTAAAATGTCAACAAAATGTCATACTGAAGAAGCTGTGCACAAGGTCTGCATTAGCATTTTTACAGAGCTGTGAAATGGGATTTTTGCTCTCCCAGGCTAAAAATCCGTTATCTGGCTGTTTATTTGTTTTCATGTAGACAAGAACATCTACATCAGTGAATGCTCAGCTTCATGCTCATCTGAACCTTACCAAAGGGTCTAGTTTAATTTTAAATGGGGGAAGCAAGCCCACCACAGTTAAACTTAATGCTATAACAGACACGTTAAAAAGAAATAATACTAACATCTTCTGATTTTTCAGTTGAGTGCCTCAGCAGGAGCGTGAAGGAAGTTCATCTCACTCAAGGAATAGCCAAATAGCTTGTCCTGATGTAGGGAAGGGATCAAATTCCCCCATGATTATCTATCTGATGCTCATAAGTCAGGACCAAGTTCGAATCTCTACTCCTTTATTGTAAGAATAGGAAAATATCTTTTGGGGAGGTTTGGTTTTTATGTTGTTGCTACTTTATTTAAAGTGGTCTAGTCTGTGCACAAGCAAGCACATGCTCTTCTCTGAGACAGTAGCAGTTAATATAACCTGAAAGCACTCGAAAAGAAGTGTAAAGCAGTTGAAGGAGCAGCAAGTCACCCTGGATGACATTCAATTCAGTGCCGTGAGTGTAAAATCAGTCTGACAGCAGTTTTTTCTCTCTGTTATCCTATGATGGCCTGACATTTTTGTTTTTGTTGTTCAGCTTGAAAATCAATGTGAATAAAGCTAGTCTTTGGATGAGACCCAGACTTGTGATGGGAAGACATTCGTATGAAACTGACACACCAAAATTCACATGTGCCTCTGATGAACCGTATTTGCTGAAGGGGCCTATTTTGTCTGTGTGTATCTGTCTCTGTGGTTTTAAAGCTAGCAGACAGAACTGAGAAGTGATTTAGAGTGGTGCTGATGCTGCCTCACTCGGGTTGTGTTCTTCAGAATGAAGAGTTCCTCTCAGTGACCCCTTTTCCACTGCAGCAGTCTGGAGTCTAGGCTGCTGTGCCCTTAGCGAGATGCCCTGCATAGAGCAAGTCATGGAGAAAGTCTAGAGATCTCCTAAGTGGGGGCCTTGTGGGTTGCTGTCACACTGAATATATTCACAATATTGGATGTAATGATGTAGAATGAACTGACACTTGAACTCATGGGGTGGAAAGGTTGCTGGAAATGTTGGCTGTGCACTAAAAAACATCACCCTTTTACTAGCCTTTGCAGCCTTGTGTAGGTGTAGGCTTTCTAAGGAGTCTGAAAGATTGAGCCCACTTAATCTACCATTAGTATATGTGCTGTAAGGTCGAATAAACACCTTTAAAGTTTAGCATGCTTGTTCTTGATTTTCATCTCATTAATAGTGACTATTTTTATAAGGCCTTTCTTAAAGGAAAAATGTAGAGCCAACTTGACACACGTAAAATTATGGGCCCCAAGCTGAACAGCAGCATTCAGGGGTGAGATCTTACTCTCATGCGAGATTGCTCCAGGAACCCATGTACTTGATGCTCAATAGTTATTGTAAAACTGAATAGAGCGATTGCTAGTAAATGAATAGAGGACATTGGGTAAATCCATCCTTTGCTCATGCCTTGAGTATTTCGCACAAGCCTTTTCCTCACTTGCTTTATATACGGGAGGACTTGTAGGTGATTTAGAGGAGTGATCAGAAGTATAGTATGTCTCTGTCTGTGGGTATGGCTAATGGAAACAGGCAACCTGAATTGGAGGAGCTGTCCATGGAATCATAGCAGAGAGAGTGCTGCAATAAGTTACTGGTTTCTCCTTCCAGTATGAGAATTAAGGGGCATCAAATGATGTTAATAGGAGGCAGATCTGAAAGAACAAGACGTTCATATGCTATTTCAGGGAGTATGATTAGAAGCTCATGGATGATAAATCCATGGAATGTTACAAGACACATAGAAACTAGATTTAGATCAGGAACCCTCTGAACAGCAAATAGCTGGAATCTGAAAGAACACTGAAGGAAAGTATCCTATGTCTTCCTTGGGCATCTCCATTTGGTGACTGTCAGATATATGACAGTAGGCAGGTAGATCTTTGGTCTGACCCAGCTCTGGGCCTCTCCTGTGCTATGAAAAATCAAGAGTGCGTAATTGTGCGTAATACCAAGTGTACCAAACGTAGGCACAGGAAATATTTTTCCATTAGCTTTGGATATCTCAGTTGTAGAATTGCTGTCAATTAGAGTGGGGTAACTTTCAGCTTCCATAGAACTATAGATGCTCCAGAGCATGGGGCAAGAGGGTGGGAGGAGAGGAAGGGTGGTGTCTGTGAAAGAGCTGATGTCCTCCTTAGTACCTGTATCCCTGCTGTTGAGGTATATGCTGCCCAGAGGGCGAGAGTTTAAGAAGGAATAAGTACATATCGCTTGATGATTTTTTGCAAAGGTTTGTAAAGCTTTTTCAGTGCTGGTAGTAGAAATGTTTTGTACAAGGAGTGGATATTAAATACGGGCAATATTAAATATTTCCTTTATTGTCACAGGAACATAGTGAGTGCCTGCAAAGAGAAAGGGGATAAATACAAAAAAAAAAGGGCAGACATCAATGAAACTAAAGTAAAAATACTGCAGAATTTGTTTGAGATGGCATAAGTACGATGGATGAATCATACTTGCTGGGGTATATCAGCAGGTAGCATATCTTGTATGAAGTTTTCTGAAATATTTTAAAGACTCTTCTTGGGAAATACTCAAATTTCAGCTACAAAACTGTGTCTCATTGCTTTCTGAATGCCTTTTCCCTGATTATTTTTGTAATTGTTAGCAGTCATTTGCAGGAAAATGCCATGCTGCTTTCTTGGGCTGTCCTGCTCTTTGCTTTTTTTTTTTGATCAAGTAAGCATCATTATACTTTACCATAACCTAAAATCACTCAGCAGTGGCATAACAGAAGACTGTCAAATAAACAGCTTGCTCCATGTGCCCAGTTGTGATTCATCAAAGTCAGTGACAAAACACCTGCTTGCTACAATGGAAAGAGTAGGATGAGATCAAAATCTCATTATGAGATCTCCTGTAAACTGGAGTTAACTTGAATTAGGTACAGCTTAATTAGGAGATAGAAAAACAAGGAATTAGGCTGCATCTTCTGATAGAATGCCATGACTTCAGATGAAAAGTAAGCATACTAGACAAACTTTTAATTGCAACTTCTGTTTCTTAATGTCTCACGGTGTATTTTTAATTGCAAGGCTACATAATTGAAGGGAAATGGTATTGAAGAAATGAAGCAAATTTTTGCCTTCCCTTTTTTAGAGTGTTGGTTTTAAAGAGAAGTATATTACTTTCTTTTTACATCAGCATGATTGCTTACTAACTCCTCTAACTTCATAAAAACTAACAATTTTTCAAGTCTCAGTCTAGCATCATCAAATAGCTTTGTTCTGCTATGGGTGAAGATGAAAGGTTTTACATCTTTGATGGTGTTGAGAGGTGAAAACTGTATTTTAAACTGGTGTGAACCTGATATATTTGGTTGGGCATTTAAAAAATTTGCTTAAAGAATATGTAGCTCACTGAGAGTATCAGTATTTCCTGGGTTCAGCAGTAGCAGTCATTTTTGTCCTTAGTAGCTGGCGCAGTGCTCTGTTTTTGTCTCTCAGCCTGGGAAGAGCGCCAATAACACCTATGTTTTCAGTTGCTGCTCAGTACTGTTTAGTCTGACCAAGGACTTTCTGAGCTTCATGCTCTGCCAGGGAGGAGGGGAAACTGGGAGGAAGCAGAGACAGGACACCTGACCCAAACTGACCAAATAGGTATTCCGTACCACAGCACATCATGCCCAGCATATAAACTGGGGGCAGTTACCCAGAAGGGTTAGATCACTGCTTGGGTCAGGCTGGGTATCAGTTGGCAGGTGGTGAGCGGTTGTATTAGCTTCTCTTGTTATTTCCATTATCATTATTATTATTGGTGGTAGCAGTAGTGGTTTGTGTTATACTTTAGTTACTGGACCGTTCTTATCTAAACCTGTGGGAGTTGCATTCTTTCAATTCTCCTCCCCATCCCTTTAGGAGTGGGGAAGAAGAAGAGGGGGGGAGGAGTAAGCGAGCGGCTGCGTGGCTGACTGGTCTTAAACCACACCACAGAATTAATTATACTAGTAGCCTTTGTGTGTTGTAATATGCATTGGTGTCTCTAACATCCTCATTCTCACAGCAGGGCTCTCTCCTTAGCTAGATTACTGTAATATAATACCTAACTTTCCAAGTTTAGTTCATATTCTGGACTTTCTCCCCAACCAGTGCCATGCCTTTGTTCTAACTTTGGTTTTCCATGTTGGTGAGAACTGTTTGATAGCTGTTGTGTTCAGAGCACTCTTTATTGCCTCATAGGTGTCGTTCATCTTTACGCAATCAATGCCTTGAAATGCTGTCTGCCCGGTAGCATAATGTCTGAAGATAGCTTGAATTTTCTGGTGAATGTCATATTCAGCAAGCTTGAAGGCGTGTTCTGCTGAGCATAATTTCTAATCACCCCAGTTGTCCTGACCTGTGATAATTTCAAGTTTAAAGGGCAAGCCAGGCAGAGGGCTTTTCCACTGGCAGCTGGAACCATGCAAACACTTCCTTTCTCTTCTTTCAGTGGTGAAAGTGGTGCTGGTAAGACGGAAAGCACTAAGCTGATTCTCAAATTCTTGTCTGCAATGAGCCAGCATTCGCTGGAGCTGTCCTGCAAAGAGAAGACCTCCTGTGTGGAACAAGCTATTCTTGAGAGCAGGTACTAGGTCCTTTAATACACAGGTATTTTTTCCAGAAGATGTAAGCCTTGTTATTGAAATAAGAGCTTGCAATGTAATTAAAGATGGGGGCAGGTTTACTGAACAGTAATATTGGAAAGGAGGAAATTCTCCATTAAACAGAATTACCTGGCTCCTCTAGAGAGTTGTGAGCAGAGTGGTCTATTTCAGTGGAGCAAGAAGAAGCAGTTTTGAAATGGACAGAGCTTTAGTTGTGGCTTTCATTTTTTGGGGGGCTGAATTCAGATAATCAGAGTGAGGGAAATGGGCGGTGGGAGGGAGAAGCCATTGGTTTGATTTCTGTAACCTGAGGATAAGGTAGAACAAGATACAGCACGTATGATGTGTGCAAATGATAAAAGCATGCTGAAGGAAAGGAGGATAAGGAGAACTGATAAGACAAATGAGCAAATACATCAGATAAATTGGACACACTCTATGCAAGCAGGAATATTTCTCTGTTCAAATGAAGTAACACATTCTAAACTATTTAAAAGAAAAGACAATTTAAGATGCTATTACTTCTCTTTATCGTGCTTCAGCTCTGCTTTACCTGCTGTATCTTGATAATTATTTCTCTTTCAGTTGCCTTAGGACAAGGACTGTTTTCCCTACATCTGTCTAGCAATTTGCATGTGCTGAGATGTCTTACAATTTGAGTACTGCAATGAAAATTGTGTGCATCTTTTAAGCAGTTAGAGAGTAAGCTACAGGGCAGTTCAGTACCATTAATCCTCCTGTTGCTTGAATACTTGCATCTTTTCATAGAAAATTGAGATGCCCATTGTTAATGATTGAGGGTAATACTGAGGCTGTAGGCTGAGGAGGGTATCAGAAGCAAGCTGTTCAGAGCGCTGTTCGTTTCAGCAGTCCCATATTAGGCTGTTGGCATGCTGGTGACACATTAATGCTCTTGTCATTCTGTATTTTCACAGTCCAATTATGGAGGCTTTTGGCAATGCGAAGACTGTTTACAATAACAACTCAAGCCGCTTTGGGAAGTTCATTCAGCTGAACATCTGCCAAAAAGGAAACATTCAGGGAGGAAGAATTATAGATTGTATCCTCATTTGGTGATTTTACCCCTGCTTACAGGCACCCCCCTTGTACCCCTGTGGAGGGCTTGCTAGAGAAGTGCCTTGCCCTTGTCTGTGCTTTCACCCTGTCTGGAACATACACAATTAAATAGAGCTTATGTAGCTGGGAAAGGGAAGCAGTAACACCAAATTACACACGTGCTTGTGCACCCAAATACACATCCATTTGTGGTGGAGTGAGGTGTATAGGCTCTCAGTAGATCAGGATCTTGTATTGCTAGTGCTGGCATGGTTTGTGCACGTTCCTACCTAGTGAGCTAAGCCAACCTGAGTTCTTGGGGCTAACTTCAGTTGTCATCTGTTTCCTTCATTTATTATATCCAAAGATTAACTTATAACTATTTTGGAAAAGCACTTGAAAGAGCAGAGCTGCTGAATTTCTAGAGTATGAGCCTGGGTGGGTTAAATCCTTGGATTTATCCTGCATTTTGTAAAATTGGACTCTAAGCCAGCTCCACCAGAGAAGCAGAGGTGTAGAGATGAGGAACATGCCCAGGGTATCCTACCTAGTGTTTTGAACATAAGCTGCTTTTGCAGTGGGACAAATTTCATCCTTAAAGCTGTTTCCAAGCTTTAGGGAAATGAAAAAGGAAAGGAAAGCAGATGTTTAAAATCCAGAACATGACAAATCCAGTTTTGACGGGATGGAGGAGCAGGAGCTGTGGAAACATACTGGTATTATAACTACTGAAATATCGTTGTTGCTACTATATTCATTTTGTTATAGCTGTAGGCATAGGTAAAGGCCATGATGTTCTTCCTGTTATCTCAGATGAAAGAAGGAACGTTATAAATAGTTTGTGCATTAATTACTTTTTGCTTTATTCCTTGACTAAAGTTTTTTCTTCCTGGCTATAGATTTATTGGAAAAAGTAAGTTGATGTTGGCTTTTTCTGTTTTAATTTTGTTTGATTTATTATTTTCTTTGAAATTGTGTATAAAAAATATTCTTAAAAATTACTGCTTAAATGGAAACTATTTTTTACTTTGACAGAATCGTGTAGTAAGACAAAACCCTGGGGAAAGAAATTATCATATATTCTATGCTCTGCTGGCAGGGATAGAAGAGAGAGAGAAAGGTGAGTGGCAAAGCACAAGCCATGCAACTGCAGTGGCTTCCTGCTAGTGGTCAGCCATGGTGACAGTAGTGGAGAAACCCACTAACCCAAGCAGAGAAGTAGGTTATTTATTCAGCTGGGATTCAGTGAGTGTGAACTTGAGCTCAGCTGGATAATGCAGCCTGTTTAGTTGAAGATTGTCACTGAGCTGCTGGTAATTTTTCTTCCAGCTCATGCTGTATCCCTGAGAAAATTACCTGGGGACAAACATGCTTCGTTCTATTCAAGCTGAATATTTTTGCTGGTACTAAATAACTCCACAGCAACAGAGAGAAATAATTCTGGTTCCTCTAATCCTCTCTCATAAAGAATAAATCCACTGAACAAAAGAAATGACATTTGTATATGTGCAAAACTGCCTAAAGCTGTCACAGCGTCTCCCTTTGGGCCTGCTGTCTTTGCATGCTAAAAAGTAGAGTTGCCTCCAATGTGCAGCTAAATAAAGCAAAAAAAAACGGAAAATAAAACCCCAAATCTGTTTTTAATATCAAACATTGGCTTTCACATCATTGTAATTTCTAAGCATATGAATTGTTATCTGTTTAACTCTGACATAGTGATTTGTGGGGTGCTTTTGTTTTGGGCTTTTTTATTACTTACTCATCTTCTTTTCTCCCATCATTAGATGCTTTTTACTTATCTGTACCAGAGAACTACCACTACCTGAATCAGTCTGGATGTATAGCGGATAAGACAATCAGTGACAAAGATTCTTTCAAGGAAGTCATTGTGAGTTGTTTCTCTAGTTCTTCATGCTTTAAAAATGCTAGAAATTCAGGTGTCTGGGGCCCATTTGACAGAGCAGGGAACAAAGCCTTCTTGTGCTTACCTGGATATGCAGCTCTCTCACTGAGGCACTAATTTTACAGGGACTTTTATCATAATACTTCACTGTCATTTTGAGCATGTCTTCACCTTCCCTCCAGTATTTGATTTTTAATCTGCCATTTCAAAGTGTGATGTAATTTAGTGAAATGGTTACATTTTGGAGTTAAAAGAGTAGCAGTTGGGAAGACAGTAAGGCATTTACCTGCCTTTCCCCTTCCCTGCATTGTTTTATATTACAGCTATGTCTGCTTTCACTGTTTTTCCATCCTAAAGCTTTACCCAGATTATGTCACATCTACAGATGGCAAGCATCTATGTGCTTCCCATGTGCAGTGCAGCACATGGGGAGGGAAGCACCTAGACTTCTGTGACTCAATGTTGCAGCTGGGAGATCCAGTTGTATGTAGTAGCTTACACAACAGAGATGAAGAAAATGTAATCCACCAAAACCTGGTTTTTAATCTGTGTTTTTTTTTTCTCTGAACGGCTCTGTATGTTATACCCACACCAGTTGGCTACAGAAATTAGTCTATACTAACTGGTAGGAAAATTGCTAATTGCTTACTGTATCATTGAGGTGATATGTGTTAGATTTTAAAACATCAGACAAAATACTTGGTTTTCTGCCATTCACCAAATTATTTTTGCTTAGCTATCTGTCAGGCTGACAAATTAACGTGTAGTAGATGCAGCAGCTATTTTTAGTGTAAAAACTAATATAGTACTCTGGAAGGTAGTGCTGGAAAAGTGGGTAACTTGATCTATATTGTAGTCACATGCTTAAGTTGATTACTGTGACATTTAATTTGTGCTAATTATCCCAGGGTAGGCAGAGCATGAAATCAGCTGGGCAGGTGCTGCTTGTGTGCTGACTGCAGTGTAAGCAGGCTTGCAGTAGGAGCTGAGGCTGCTGGGCTGCGTTCCCAGAGCAGGGGGCAGGTGGAAATCCCACAGTTCACCCTCGCCTGTCTCCTCCAATTGCAGTCATCTCCTTTGCTTACTTTTATTGTGGTTTATATGCTGGAAGTGTTACTTAAGTGAAACTTTTAAATGGGAGATAGGGAGGAGCTGCACGGTGAGGGTGGAGATGAGCTCCTAGTACTGTCCCCTTTCTTAGAGCTCTGGTGTGAAAGGTCTTCTGTACAAAATAAACCTTCAACCATTATCTCTTCTATGCTATTAACAGTAGGATGAGTCTGGGGCTTTTCCATTTGTAATTGATGGTTTATGAAAGGTAAGATGTGTCATGTGTCATCTGTCATGACACCTGCAGTGACTGTAACATGAAGGTCTAACTGTAAGGGTATAAAACTGTGATCTGGGCTCAGGCAGGCTCATATCAGGCACAAATTTGGAAAATTCTAATAATTTCAACAGGGATAGCAATTACTTACCCTTCTGTGTCAGAGAAAAGTATGTGTTCCTCATTTTGGTTTAGATTTCTTTAGAGTAAGATTTGATGTTCTTATTTATGCAGTTGAACCTTGATCATTGCCATATTGGTTATTCATAAATTCCACATATTTTATATAGATCTCTTTTTCTTGCTCAGTTTTGCTCTAAGATATCAGTCCACACTAATAAGATGCATGTTATTAGTTACTAATGGAAACGAGTGAAATTGCATCTGATGCACAACTCAGTAGGGTGTTCCAGTATTTATAAAATTTCGATGAAGAATTTGAAAGCAAATGACAGCATCCTTATGTCATCAGAAGGAGATTTCTTAAAACCAGAATGCATTTAACACGTACAAAGGTGTCCCTGCCATGTGTGACAGTGTATGCGATGAAAGCAAAGGAATTCATTCTTGCTAGCCCTCTGCCAGTGCTGACTTGCTTTTCTAAGGCCTGGCAGTTGATGGGTTTGTCCTTGTCCCCATTTTGGAGTCAGTGTGCATGTTAGTAAAGAAACTCACATATCATTCCAGACTGCAATGGAAGTGATGGAGTTCAGCAAGGAGGAAGTGCGAGAAGTTTTGAGGCTGTTGGCTGGCATTTTGCATCTAGGAAATGTTGAGTTCATCACTGCTGGTGGAGCACAGGTGTCCTTTAAAACAGGTAAGAAGGCTATGTATCCAAATGTACATGTTTCTTGAGGTTGTGAAAGCTGTATTTGTTGCTAGTATATCTGGCCATAGGAAGGACAAACACTGAAAGGGTCTTACTGCTTTTTAGCATCTGTAAATATTGATTAAAATGTTATTTTGAGGGAGGGTTAACAGATAATAATAATTGGTCAGCTGCTGAATGCTAGGTCCTAATTAGAGAAGACCTTGGGCATATATTTATTCCATTAATAGTAGTGAAATTCCATTTTAATCTAATTCCTTCTTCAGAAATGTTCTCAAGTTGATAAAGGATAAGTGCTCAAGTATGTTCCTTAACTGATACTCCACTGAAGATATCTTTTCTTAGAGCTTTCAGTACTTCAGTTGTAGATCTGAAAGTATGTGCTATGTCTAAGGATTCAGCTGGTGAGCATTTTAAATGTTTGTTCAGATATAGCAATAAAGAATAGCCTTCCGATATCTGAAGAGGGCCTACAAGGATGTTGGAGAGGGACTCTTCATCAGGGACTGTAGTGATAAGGGAATGGGTAATGAGTTTAAACTTCAACAGGGGAAGTTTAGATTGGATATAAGGAAGAAGTTCTTTACTGTGAGGGTGGTGAGGCCCTGGAATTGGTTGCCCAGAGGAGTGGTAAATGCTCCATCCCTGGCAGTGTTCAAGGCTAGGTTAGACAGAGCCTTGAGTGGCATGGTCTATTGTGAGGAGTCTCTGCTTATGGCAGGGGGGTTGGAACTATATGACGTTAAGGTCTTTTCTAGCCCAAACCATTCTATGAAATTCCTTCATTTGTGCATGTTTCTGATACTGTGCCTGTTTGTGAGCAGCAAAAACATACCCTAAAGTTTCTAGTTGTGTTTTTACCTCTGATCCCCGTAATTCTAGAAACATCTTAAATGTTGGTGAAAGTAGGAATAGTAATAAGCTTCATAATTTTATACATTTAAGGTCATATTTTTCTCTTTCTTTTGCCAGCTCTAGGTAGGTCTGCTGAACTACTGGGTTTGGACTCTACTCAGCTAACTGAAGCATTGACTCAGAGATCTATGATACTCAGGGGAGAAGAAATCCTAACACCTCTTAGCATACAGCAGGTAATCAGAGCATCTCAATTTTGACATAGTTTTAAGGTTTATTAAATAATATGGCTCAGTGTTCAAGCCCAGGGAAATTGTTGGTCGCTCAGGACCAGAAGCCTAGTTCATGCATCAGAGTTGCTATCAAAAAATAGGGTTTCTTTGGGGGGAAGAGTGTGACTGGACTTTAGAAATTTACATAGATCCCCATTCTGTCATTCTGGACAGCCCTTGTAGCTTGGCTTTTGTTATTCTCGTGAAGCATGATTGTTTACCATTTTTGTTTTCGAATCCTAATTGTGTAGGCTATTATTTTTTACTATGGACATTTGTGTCAGAGGGGTGTTTTTAAAAACTTTCAGCAGAAATAATTTTGTTATTTATCAAGAGGGGATTAGAAGTAGGTATACATAGCATTATGCTGGCCTCTAGAAGGGGGTAAGTTAAGGTATTACTTCCTGTCCTTTCCTTTATCCACACCTTAAGTTTATTATTTCCAAATGTTTGAATACTTTAGCCTTTGAATGTAATTATAAAGCCACATATATGTACAGCTGTTCTAACTTACATTGTTAAGTCTTAAAATTGTTATGATCAGTAACTGTTAACACAGTTGCTGTCAAAAGTACATAGGGATGCAAATCTGCGTGCAAAGGATGCTGACCAGCAGAGCCTAGTAAGTTCTCAGTTACAGGGTTGATTGATGCATTGTGTATTCTTTCTTTAATGCAGGCAGTAGACAGCAGAGATTCTATGGCTATGGCACTTTACTCTCAGTGTTTTGCTTGGGTCATTAAGAAAATCAACAGCAGAATCAGGAGCAAGGAAGACTTCAAGTCCATTGGAATTTTGGACATCTTTGGATTTGAAAATTTTGAGGTAGGTCTCAAAAGTTGGTTCGTTGTTCTACATATCTTTGTCAACTTGATTATTAAACATGTTATGACTTCAACCACTTCCTTATCTGCAGTGTAGAATACTTGGAGTGCATGCATTTTTGAAAATTTCTTTTGTCTTTAGGTGAACCGTTTTGAGCAGTTTAATATTAACTATGCAAATGAAAAGCTTCAGGAGTATTTCAACAAGCACATCTTTTCCTTGGAGCAGCTGGAATACAGCAGGTAAGAGACAGATGAAATTTGTAAGAATGTTGGAAATATCAGTATTCATTTGAAATCAAGGTTCCCAGCTTCTTCCTTTGGAAATATCTGGAGCTGGGTATTTTTTAAAAGTGAGCTGATTTTGCTGTAATGTAATGTTCATCAGCTCCTCCTGTTTCTCTTTTCAAAATGATTTTGTCATAGTTCTCAGTGAAAAGACTCTTCTTGCTTTCCTTAGGGAAGGACTAATTTGGGAGGATATTGACTGGACAGACAATGGAGAATGCTTGGATCTTATTGAAAAGGTAACAAAGAATTTGATACCAGTACCTATTTCTAGATTTTGTTCTGTGGCAGTATGTCTTTAAAACACTTGCCAGCACAAAGAACAAGTGAAGAGAATGGTGGATCTCACATGTTTAAATAGTGAACTTTTAATCAGATGATTTTCCTGCATGGCAATGTTATAGATTATATTGTAAGATCAGTATGTGTATGCAACTTTTAACAGTGTATGTTTATATATGAAAGCAATATTTGAAGATTATTAAAAAGAATAGAAAGAGGAGGCAGAAAGAGTGGCAGTGTCTCGCTCCCATAATGGCTTTTCATGGCGTGTAGTTAATATTCATTTGTTGCCTGCCAGTTTTGGCTTCATGTATAATTTTGTGTTCTGATTTGTAGTAAAGAAATGTATAAAAAAGCATGAAGTTTCTGCAGAGTTTTTGGTAGGAGCATGGCTGGTGAGGGGCAGATGTGTCTGAGTTCACTACATAGGACTTGTAACTCTTAGGAGCTGCTCTAGGCCAATGGGAAATGGCTTATTAAAGTGTGCACCTGGAGAGCTGTGTTTTTCTGAGGGACTGTTTGAGCCTGAAGCTTGCTGGACACATTAATTACAGAGTAGCTTGCTCTGTTTACCAACTCTTTTAGTATGCAAAGTAGGGAGCATCAAAGGAAATTACACAGATGCTTATGCGAAAGCAAAGTGGAGTTGTGTTTCACTCAGTGCCTTGTTAAGCTCTGTATCTTTTGCTATGTTCCTGAGCACTGTGGGTGCTGCAAGTTGGTGTGGGTTTGACAACTAAGTAGATAGGTTTATGGAAGAAAAATTTTTTAATGACTGTTTACACAAACTCCAGAGATTTAAAGGACTCCTGATTACTGGAGATCTTGGAGACTAGGTACATAGTCAGGGGCAACATCATGCTATGCACCAAAACCCTGCCTTCAGTCTGTGAGATTGGGGGGGTTGTCATTTACCGGTGGTTTTGCAACTCTTTGCACACAACTTCAAGAACAGTGTGATTTTCTTTTTTTTTCCAAACTGGAGACATGTGTGTCCATCTGTGCACTAATTCCTCTTCTGCCTTTTCTTGCTGTTCTAGAAACTGGGGCTGCTGGCCCTTATCAATGAAGAAAGCCATTTTCCTCAAGCTACTGATGCCACATTGCTGGAGAAGTTGAATACCCAGCATGCGGTATGTGGTGTTTTGCTTGTTTTCTGTGCCAGTTATGGGGAGTCTCTTTGCTTCTGTAGAAATTCATGGTTTAAACATACAGATGCAGAGTTGTAGAGGCTGGTTTGAACGTGATCCTACTTTTGGGGCAGTCCATATAATTTACTGTCAAAACTGAATATGTTACCTGGAAGAACATATCCTTCTTACTGTCCAGTTAAAGCATTCCATATTGGTGAATAAGCCAGATTCTACTCTTAGAACTCTGACAACCTGCAGTAGCTCAGTTCAGTTATATCTTCACTTTCCCTAGATTTAATGAAGTATTCACCTTGATGTCATTTCTGGAAAGGTTGCTGTTCCTTCTGTGCAGATTACTGATACCTTTGTTTGTGATCCTAGAATTATTTTCAAGTATTTCTGGGATACAAGTATATCCACCAGTGTTTATAACTGCCAGTTTAATATAGTGCCTTTTTTATTTCAAAGTGCCTTTAATAGATGGTCCTGCCAGATGGGTTCAGGTTTAGTGTAATGCCTTTTTAGATACTATAAATCTGTTATTACTGCATTTGAAACAGCCCAGACTAACAAATCCTATTATTGTTATAAATTTGTTTGCTTTTGGAGCGCTGATCTCCTGGGGAGTTCACTGGAAGACAATAGTTTGTTTAGGTCTGGGTTGAGAGGATAATGTGGCCCTTTGTATCATTCCACTCCCTTATGCACCCTCCCCCCCCCCCCCCCAAATATTTTTCTCTTTTCTTTCCCCTTCAATTAGAACAATCCTTTTTATGTAAAACCGAGAGTTGCTGTTCACAACTTTGGAGTGAAGCACTACGCTGGGGAGGTAATTTTCTTTTATTTATTTGCTGAAATTATTCCCAACAGATATTTCATTAGCTTAATTTTGCCCTGAGGCTGCTCAAAATTAACTAAAGCACTCTGTTCCCTCAGCACTTCTTACAATACCACTCCTGTGAGAGGTGCCTGGCTACTTGGCTTGTTGGTTGAATCAGCTCTGTTTCCTGCTAGGTCCAGTATGATGTCAGAGGGATCTTGGAGAAGAACAGAGATACTTTCAGAGATGATCTTCTGAACTTGTTACGTGAAAGCAGGTGAGTTTCTGCATTTTTTGGTTAGAACGTGATGTTAAGGGGTGTTGTATCATCAAATTCTGATGCGGTTTTGAATGTGCTAGATGTTGCATAGCATCAGACCTTGACAAAGTTGAAATGAGCACAGAAGGAATATCAGTGGTGCCTGTAAGCAGATCTGACTGTAATCGGTTCTCACAAAGCCGGATTTCCCCACCTTCTGTAGTAGTACCTCATCCACGGTCAGTCTGGGGATAGCTAGAGAGCTCACTCACTACTCAGTGGTGAGCAAAGATGCTGAAAGCTGATAATGGTTTTTAACTGTTTCAGGGTGCCTCAGAGACAGTGTCCCTGCATGGTTTTTTTTTGCTTCTCATACAGCCTAATTTGCTTGTATTTCTGGCAGTCCCTAATTTGCTTGAAAGCTTAGTGTCATAGACCTACCACAGTGCAAATTGCCATATAGTAATTGCTTCAAAGGGAGAATTTCTATGAAGATTTATGTTACTGAAAGTCTGAGCTTGGATGTCTCTAGTACCTGCATGCCTACTGTCATTCTCATGTGTAAGGTTTCAGAATCCTTACAGTTGGCAGTATGTGAGCCAGAGCAGTACCACATCCCTTTTTTTGTAGGCATCTGGTTGGGACTCCATAACACAGAAAGGGGTGACAGAAGAGAAGGAAGCTGAGCCCAGGTGTTGCTGTCTCAGCTGTTGCCCCCACACATTCCATCCAGTCATCTTGCCGTGCTGTAGGAGTTGTTTGTTTGTAAATCCCTTAAGCCCTTCTGTGCAGGGGAAACTGTTGACAAGTGTTTTCCTCTCTAAGTCGTTTATTCTGGTTTCATGTCATACCTGATGTAACACCTATCAACTGAAGTATGTAGGCAGAAGTAATAAATGAGTTGAAGTTGCTGGGCCTGGTTTTGCTCTCGCACCAACATCTGTCTGAAGCTCAAAAGGTCTGGTTTTCTGTAGAAGTGGTAAGAGGAGCATTCGTGGCTGATAAAGTAGAAAACAGCATACACAGCTGGTGTCTGAAAGTGAGACTCATGTGGGTGGTTATTTATGTCATGACTGCAAGCAAGCTGGAAGTGTTGGTTTTTGTCTTTGTTCTGGTAAAATTCCAGTTACAGTCAGCTGGAGTTTTGGTTGAGTAAAATGCAGTAGGGACTTTAGAACTTCAGGTTTCATTTTGCTAATGATGTCTTGGGATTTGAGAAGAAAGAACATCCTTGTTTTGTTTTACTTTGTTTTGTTTTGTTTTTCTCCCCTGCATAAATTCTGTGAAGGCAAAATCTACTGCTTATTAAAGATTATGGACAAAATCAGTAATCACTTTTTTTGGATGGAAGAGCTGCTTTCTAGGGGACAATACTTCCTTTGCATTCTGTAGCAGTAAAGCTCATAGTCTCTTAAGGTACATTTTAGAGATACTATTTTTCTTTCCCATTTCAGTCTTGATTTCATCTATGATCTGTTTGAACATGTTTCAAGTCGCAACAATCAAGACACTCTTAAATGTGGAAGTAAGCACCGAAAACCCACTGTCAGTCTGCAGTTCAAGGTTAGTTAATGTGTCATCTCTCCTGTCATCAGTGATAGATAAACATTGATAAAGAATAGCCACGGATTAAAACAAGCAAAATTTCAGCATCAAAACATTGCTGTTTCTTCTGTGAAATTGCACTTATTAATCGACTAATTGGCGCCCTTCAAGCAGACTACCTAGCTTCAACTAGCTATCTTCAAGCAGACACTAACGTTCACATCACACCATCCACGCAGAACTCCTGTTCCTATTGCTTTCCAGTTGCCTATTTGTCCTTATTTTAAAAGCTCATGTATGAAGTTGGTCTCTGTTGCCCTGGTTTTTATTTCTAATCTAAAACCTACCACAGAATCACACAAAGCCTTACAGCAGTGCCTGTATGCTAAGAAAAATAAGTACTGAATAAATACCTCATTAAGGTGTTGCCTCGCTTTTTAACTTAAAGTTTGGAAAGCATTTTTGTTAAACACTTTTTAATGAGGCTTTATAGCCCTCCCATCAAAAATGGCACTAAATTGAAATCTAGCATAAAATTTATCTGCAAATTATTTAAAAGAGAGAGATTGGCACTAAACCTTTTCTAAATTGCATGAGCACAAGTCTGGATTAGTTGTCTTTCATTTGGTTTGAATTAATATACATTTGCACTCTTCATTCACTTAAAGAAAAAAAAAAAAAAAAAAAGGAAGCAGACTCAAACCCCTTAAGGGCAGATTTTATCCTAGCAAACTGTTGCTAAGTGTTGGACAGAAGAGCAAGGAGTGTATGCTTGGGCACACACAGTCTTTTATTAAAAAGCACTAATGTTCCTTTGCTTTGTGCTACCATCACTTGACTCAGACAATACCTACTTCTTGTGGTGAGATGATATTATTTGCTAGCTCTCTGGGATGCTGAAAGTAATGTTTCCCCTTAATCATTTGTGCCTGTGCAAAGTAGACCTTTAAGATGTTACTGTATAAAAATTGACCATTTATTTGCACCCACTTTGCAAGGTAGAACATAATGTACGTTCCTTCTGCGTCAGGGCCCCTGGGCGATATAAAGCATGATAAAACATGAAATCGAAATGTTGTTTTGATAACTCTTACCTAAAATTGCAGTAACTGACCATTAGCCATCTGGGCTGCTTTACAAGAGGTTGACCTTCACATTGACCCATCCCCAAAGAATTAGGTTGTGTGGGTTTTTCCACGTTTTAAAGCCGACCAGGGATTAGTCCATCTCATTTCAACTGAAGATAAGAACTTTGCCTTCATGGTTTTATTCTCATGATAGGTTAGTTAACTCTTCTTTGCATTTGACAGCCTGCCTAATGCAGGCCTGGGAGCGTACACAGAATAGCTGAGGTTAGATACCATCTGTTTCAGCCTGTTGCTTAAAGCAGGGTGAACTTCAGATTAACTTGTCACCTGACAGTGATTTAGAGGCATGCAGCACTGTTCAGAACGTCTGTGTGTACCACAGATGAATGTAAAAATAGGTTAAATCATTTTTTTTGTTTAGACTGACCGTTTTTTCCAATCTCCCTAAGTAGTAGCCTGGCTTGAGAGGATTGGCTTAGTTGTCCATAGATGATGTAATGTTCACACAGGTTTAATAGAAATGAAGCCTTTACTTTTTGAGGCTGTAAATACCTGTCTTTACACAAAAATATTTGTCTTTCTTTCTTCTGGCTGTTTAATGTTTGCTGCCGCTTAACTTCTGGTCTGTAGACTGGTAAAGGCAAACAAACCAAGAACTATCATTTACATTCTCAGTCACTTCACCATTTGCTCCGTTTGCTCTGTGCACAGCCAAAACTCTGCAGTTGCCTTTATCACTTCATGTTTAATCATCAAGAAAGCCCTTGGTTTGCAGATTAAAGCAAGAATTTGTTGTAACAGACTGCCATTGGCAGTTTGGCTCCAAAACACATGGTAGGACGTACAGTGTTGCTCTTCTTACAAGTGACTTTTCTCTCTCCTTGGCAGCCTGCTTTGTATTATTTCCACTGCCTGGCACACAGGGCTACCTTTGAGAAGTAAAACATTGTCATTGTTAGCTTTCTGGGCTCTTCAGAGCCTGGGCTCTCCTCTTCTACAGTCATTTGTATCTCTGCGAAGTAAATGCAGGACTTCAGTTTAAAATGGTTTATCATACTTAATGATACAGAATGAGGCAAGTTGGAATAAGATATGGAATCATGGCTCAGGCAGGAAAGGGGTGGATGTGTAATTAAAGTAATAATCATAAAAGGACTGAGGGATTTTTTGTGATTTTTATCTCCAGGCTGAGGTTCAGACAACTGATAGTCTAATATGTATTGGGTCATTTGGAGTTCTATAACTAGGAATGTTTTATAATATGTTGGGTTTTTTTCCTAGATGAACCTTATAATCTCTATTCTGTTGTTAAATGCCATTAACTATCACATGAAATAACAATGAAATGGTGTGCTTAATGCTTTACTGCTTTATGCTTTACTCAATTTTAGTTTCAAGAGGGTGGCATTTTCAAATCTAGTGGTGGTGAAAACAATATCTTCTATATTCTAAACTAACTTTTTTTTTTTTCTGGAAATTTATAATAGTTTTTCTGTATTCTTGTTGACTTATGTTTATTATCACAGTGTCCTTTTAGCAGGAAAGGTTGAGACCACACAGGAGGGAACTCCCTGTGCACAAAATGCTGCTGATGGCAATGGAAAATGAGTGGGTGTGGGGTGGTTGAGACGAAAAGACAAAATCTGGTTTTGTGGGTGTTTCAGTTTTATCTTAGACCTCTTACCTTTCCTTTTGACTTGCTTGAGTTTAGCAGTTTAGGAATGTGGATCTCAAGTCTTAAGCAGTCATTCAGAAGATTTCAAGTGACTTTCTAATTTGGTGTTTCCTTATGAATAGTTTTCTTCATATCAATCTTTAAAACTTGTTCACTTAGAACAGTGATGATAGTTTTGATCAGAAGGGTGATGGAAGAAACAAGGTTGCGTGTGTTGATTCTGTGTGTTCACAAACAAGAGCTTACACGGTACAGTCATTTCTAGTGTATGCCACTAGGTGTTGCAGTTAGATGTTGTCTGCAATGCTGAGCTGCAGAAGCCTTTGCTGGGGTATATTGCTTGTGTAAAAAAGTCAGTTTGTGAAGCGCTGTCTTCTTTCTACCCGTGTTTTAGGAATCTCTTCATTCTTTAATGGCGACGCTGAGTTCTTCAAATCCTTTCTTTGTTCGGTGCATCAAACCCAACGTGCAGAAGGTAAGATTTAAAATTACACCTCTCTTTTTTTTATACATCTCAGGTCTTAATCTTTCACTGACTGTCTGGTTATTTATCACTGTGTGAAGCAGAAGGTATCATTCTTCACTGACTTTGTAAAAGGCTCTGCAAGGTGAAGGCATTGGGAAAGGCTTTTGATTTTTCTTGCACTTGGCACATGACTTTGGGCACTTTTTTAATAGTCATTGCTCACAACTCGATAAATTACTGGCTCTAAGGATGGTTATGAAAAGAAGGCTACACCATGTATTTCTCAACTCTGTGAGAGCATTTTTAGGAAGAAAATATCAAAACTACAAAGTTTGTTTTAAATTACTAGAGGCAGTGAATGGTGGTGCATGTAGTAAAACTGATACGAATGACCGGCTCTCTGTCATCAGAATCTTTGTCTTTCAATTAATGTACAGTTCTAGATGTCTTCGTGCTGGCTGTTTTTTTCCTGTTGCGGAATTATGTTTTTAAAGCAGACATGGAAACTAAAGCTTACTGTATCATTTTGTCTTTTGAGTCATGGATAATGGAAGGCAATGTTAATGCTTACATATATTGGAAGGTTTTCTATAAACTAAGTGGCAATGGTATAGTAATCACTGAAGTTAATATTGTTAGCTCAGTCCTGATATTCTGCAGGTTTGTGCATCTGGTTTTGGCTTTATAGACCGTTATTCAGGGCTGCTTATGTCAAAAATGCCACAGGCAGAGGTGCTAACGAATCTGGTTTATGGTTTTCACAAGGCAACTTACAAATAAGTGACTTTGCTTTAAATCCAGTTTTACATGTTACGTCTTTCTGGGATGTCTGGTTAATCAAAACGCTAACACATCAAACCTGTCAGACTTCATTGCAAGTTTTCGTGCTCTCTGGGCAGCTCATCCTTGACTTTACACATTTTCAGTTGCTAACTGTTAACTCCACTTTTGTACTGTTGCTCGTGATGTGTCGAATAACATGCCGATTATTGACACCTTAGCAAGAGGGAACAGCCTGGAAACGAGTAAGACCTGCTTTCTGCCTCCTGAAGTGTTTGGTGCTCTGAGGTGTGCAGCTGCCAGGTAGTTAAACTCACATGGATGACAGTGCCTTGGCTAGCAGCTGGGGTCTATGAGCCTGTGTGTGTAGCAAAGCCACTGACCTCTGAGGGAGGGTGGTTTTGAAAAGCTCGTTTTCTTCCTGGTCCTGTTTCTGCCTGAAAGCCCCATGACCCTTATAAAGCCCACCTGCTGTCATGATGTATAGGAGGAATTTGAGTAACTCCCACATTCTCTTTATTTGGTCCTTTTGCGTCTGAGTAAGGCTCATCACAGTACTAAAGTCACGAGGATTTGCCACGGGTGATGCAAGAACCGGGCACTTGTATTTCCATGGCAAGGAAAACACTTGTGTTCCCACTCCCATGTTCCTTTGTTGCTTTACCAGTCTTTTCCCACTAGAATGCTCCATCCCTGACAAACTTGGCATATGCTGCTGTATCTGCGCATATATTTTACTATGCTTAAAACAAAGTTCTCACAGAATGAGCAGCTGTGCAAGCAGAAGCAGCTTGAGACAGCCTTAGTCTCAAGCAACCACGTCTAATTGCAGGAGTACATGCAGGAACAGATTGGGAAATTCCTGTAGACAATCCCTTTCAAAGTACGTGAAAAATGTCACTGAAGTCTTACACAAAAATGGTTGCCCTTGTTTTCCATTTGCTTTAATTTGATTGCAAATTTAACTTAATTCAATGGCTTTACCAAATAAGAAATCCTGTTTGAAGAACAAGAGTAAAGGGTCACACAGTTTACCTGTTGTAGTTGATTCAGTAGATGACTTGAGGGAAAATGAGAAGGAAAGCTATATGTAGGACTTGTCAATAGCATTCTCACCCAGAGAAGTGTTCTCAAAATGTATTTTTTGGGATTCACTGTTTTAAGTTTTGTCTGCTGTGCAGTCTCTGCTCCCCACCATGTCTCACAGACAGTGATTTTTAGTGCCAATCTAATGTCGTTATTGGTGTTGCTCCTTCTGCAATGATGCAGATAGAGAAGCAGGCCCATGAACGGTATTTGCCTCCTCTATAGTTCAGCTGGGTTCTGTAGGTGTGCATCTTGTAAGCATTTCACAGTTTATCCTGTCATACAACTTGTTGCTTCTTTTCAGTTAGACTGAAAATCAGGTGAGTCAGTTTGCATAGCTCTGAACCTGCATGGCTCAGAGACACGTTAGCTGCACATGAACTACCACGAATTACAGTGTACGTGACACACTGCAGGGTTGGCTGGAAACATAACTGCTTGAAGCATGCAGATGAGCCTCTGAAACAGAGGAACTGAATTGGAATGAAGTAAAAATCTTCACTGAGCACTTTCCTCTGTGTTTTCCATCCATAGTTTTTACTCTTCAGTGATGGTGATATGGAATGACAAAATGTCACTCTTCAAAAAGTACTTATATAGTGCTTGCCAAGTAACAAATGATGTGAAAGAAAGGGATATTTTAATTGCTTTTTTGAAATATGCAGCATTAAAGGAGAACTGGACCAGAGAGACTGGGCAAGGAGAGAGCTGAAATTGTGTTATCTGGAGCAAAGCCACTCAAGCTGTTGGTTGCTTTCTGGGTGACACACCTATTGGTGCGCATCCTCTGTAACTCTGGAGGGGACAAGTTGGTGGTGTTCGAGTGCTATTTTTCTCTGGAAGTGTGTTTGAATTCTGTAGGTGAATGAGTTTGAGCAGGCAGAAAACAAATTCAAGCCTTTGAAAAGCAGAATGCTCAGCAGACAGTACTTCCTCTGCTGTTCTAGACCTGAAAATGTATTCATGTTGGATAACAGATGTGATAATGTGCAGTACTTATTTTTTTATCAAAAGTATTATTTTTAAATACGTTACAATGGCAAGCAAATAAATTCAGCATATGCAGTAAACTGCTGAACATTTACATATCAAAGCAGAATGTACGCTCATTAGTGCAGATTCCTAAAGGAAGCATGCAAAATACGTGACCTTTTGTCACAAGACATTTCAGTGAGCAGGCCTTGGACAGAAGAACAGAGAAGCCATTAATCTTTGGCAGATCCCCGAACAATCAGTGTATCTGTTTTCACAGTTTCTGGTCTGTTCTGAACTAGCCATAAAATGGAAGCTTTTCCACTTGGTATGCTTAATGAGTATTTCTGCTGATGAAGGGTCTTTCTCCTTAGCTCCCCTTATCTTCAGTCAGCCTTGCAGAACTATGTATCATTTAATCCTTTCTGGAATTTAACACATTTTTCTCTGTTTCTTGGTTTTATGTTTCTGTTTCTGCCTTCTGTTCTATAATAATTCCTCCCTGCAACATTGCCTTTTCTGCTCTCCATCTATCCTTTTTAGAGCACCTTAAGTTAAAAAAAGATGCAAACAACCATCACACACACAAAAAAGAGAAAACCAAAAAAGACTGACTTTTTAAAACAAGCTACAGTCACTGCTACAGCACTCAGCTGAATGTTTCTTCCAGCTTGCTGCTATTAATAAAGTTGCTAAGCCTTGGTGCGGCTCAGGAGACAAGTCAGGGTAAATGTAGGATCTGAACTTGCTATGCAAGATCTTTCAGAAGCAGAAATTTTCCTGTTGGCCAGAAGGAGCAGCCTCAGACAGACTGGCTCAGGCGCCTTCTAAAGTTCCCTTCTTCATTCAGTATTTTTCTTCAGAGAATATACTGGCATAATCACAGCAAGTGCTATAATATTGGTGTAAACCTTGCAAGTGGCCCCAGCCTCCAGCATCAGTACCTCCTCATCTGTGTTGATCTCTTAAAACCTCAATAACTGCAGCTTGCTTCTGTAATTCCCTGTCCTTGAGACTTCAGCAGGTTCAGACGTGGCTGATCTCTCACGCACATAAATAGTTGCAGCTACTTCTCTTTTTCACAGATGTGTGTCCAGTTTGGTCCTGATAAGCAAATTCCTGGCTTCATTACAGTTGACATGAATGTAGACAAGATGTAGACAAGAATTTCACTTTGTGCAGGGTTTGGTTTTGGTTTGTTTTTAGGAAACCTGTGTTGGTGTGTGCGTCACCTGAAGAGGCTGGCAGGGTCTCTGCTCCTCCCTGTCTGCTCCTTTTCTGTCTCATTCCCCTGTTGTAGTGACAGACTTGCCACTGTCAAGATGGAAGTTGCCTTCTCTGAAGCTTGTGAGCTCTGAAGGGGCAATTCTGTTTCTCTGGAGGTTTTTTATATTGATTTTTTTTTTTTTTAATCTTCAAATTTAATTAGGTTAGGTAAAGAAATGAGATTAAATTAAGCCTGCATTGTAAACTTAATGGAGGGTCAGAGCTATGGGGAGCAATAGAAAAAGTGAAACTAGTAATAACTGCAATTCAAAGGAAGACTGGTAGAAAAAGGTCTGTAATAAATTCTGTGAGGCTTAGTGCTGGTTGGAGCCCTATCTTGCTCCATATTCACTCAGAGAAAATTACTGTCATGGCAGTAGGATTGCTAACATTGCTTCTGGGGACAGAGACATTTAAAGGCATCAAGGTATGACTATTGGCACCCTGCGTTGTACTTTGATGCATCAGTCATTAGCAGCTATGAGATGTCCTGGAATAGCAAGCAGTATGTCCCCTAATAGGAAATAAGATGAGAACCTCTCTCACTTGGCGTCTGAATTAAACTTGTGCTCCTAAAATAGCTCTGAATCATTAAAAACATAAGTATAGCATGATACCAACCTAAACACCAGTTAGAAGTACAGCTCAGGAGCACAGTACAAAGGAGCATTATGACAGAACAGGTTGGCCCCATATGCAAGGGTGATTGTCTGCAGGGTGTGGAGCAGGTACAAGTTCAGTGAACTCAGTATGTGAACTGGTTGTCATGCTGGAATTGCAATATTGTCTTATTGAGACTTGCCTGTATGAATTGCTGAGTTTGCCTTTTAGAGAGATTGGGGTGAGCTTTTTTGGTTGGTTTTTTTTTTTTCTTTTTTTTTTTCCAAAAATAGTGTTAATGGCAGTGAGTGTGATGCTGCTGCATTGAGAACAGCACTGACTTTAAACTTTGAAAGATGCAGGGAGGAAGGCTCTGAGCTTCAGGGATATTCAGCTCTACCTTCAGAGCAGGCTTGCTAAGCATCTGCATAAAACATCATGTATGAAAGTTCTTATTTTAAATAATTATCCTCAATAAAGTGGTCCAGCTTCAAACTTCTGTATACATCCTACTGCAGTTGTATACCAAGTACGTGCTTTATGCAGCAGCCTCAGTCACTCAGCAGACTGGGTCTCCTTGCTGGTGAGTAGGTGCCTTTGTGGGCTTTTAAAGATGCTGAGACCAGCAGTTATAAGCTAAAAAGTGTTAGGTGCTAAGTGAAAGCCTTTTTATGGTTTATTCACTTACTTGCAGAGCCCTGGGGTAGCCCTTGTGCAATGAAGCTGCAGTGGTGTCTGGTACTGGGAGCTAGCAGATCACAGGGTAAATTTGACATGTGATCCAAAAGAAAAATGGAATAGAAAGCCTGATCATCAAGTTAATAGCTACCCTGTTGCACTTAGAAAGTAAAGTGGACAGATTATATGGGCCAGGTACAGCTGCTGGATATGTGCAGTGCTATCTGCAGAAAGTTAAGGCCTAGTAGTATTCATTTGCATCTGTAAAAGCAGTTGATGAACTAGAGATCCTTATTGCCTACTTAAAAAAAAACTTCTCTTTAATCTCAGTTGTTCTCAATATGCACATTTAAAGAAGGCTTTCTAGCTGCCAATTACTGCTGTCATTTCTTCTGGAGGAAGTAGAGCCACAGGCTCTGGGCACAGATTGGACTTGCTGGGGCTTAAGGAGTTTCTGTTCAGGCTCATCCTTTGGGAGAAGAGCAACCATTTCCCAGAAACATAGCGCTCTCACAGGCCAGCAAGTGCATGGGGCCAGATGCAAACTATCGAGCCAAAGCCCCTTAACTAGTTCATAAGGCTTTATTGTTCACAATCAGGAAGACACAGACGTAAGGTGTGGCATTGTGCTTGGCCACCGCCGCTTAATTCAGCTAGCTGGATCTTGTCACCTTGGGTTTTGCAGAATTATATAGCTTCAAATGAAGACTTACGGAGTATATCCCAGCTGCATCATTTTCTGGCACATCACTTGAGTAATTAGGTCAGGCAGTAGAAGACTCCTTAGGTAAAAGTGATAAGGAAGGGCGGGTGCAAAGAAGGCAATTGCTCCTGCTCGCAAAGTGCCGGCAGTAATGTTACGTGTAAATCTGAGTCCCTGGCTGAAAGAACAAGGTGATTACTGCAAAGAGTTTCATGCTGCACTGGCAGTGCCTATCTTCCCTGTTGCCTCCAAAAGATTGCTCCCATCACTCCAGCGGCACAGTATGCTGGTTATGCTGCCTGGGAGCCAGGGGGCTGTCCCGTTGTCCCCATCTCAGAGCATCGCTGCTTGCTGGGCTGAAATAGGTCATTACACTCTCCAGGCAGTCACCCAGACACGCATGTTCTTCTTCTTCACCAAGGTTTGTTGTTTACTGAGCAGGGCTGACTAGGCATCCCTTTGCTAAAGTGTATTAGTGTTTGTGTTTCAGTGACCTCTGTATGAGAAGTTTAAAATTGAGGCATTTAAAGCTGGGAACAGAGAGCTGAGATGGGGTGCTGCTGGGGAGGGAGCAGACTGTGCTGTGCAGATTGCATCAAACTCCAGGCGATACAGACAGGCAGATTTTTGCACGTTTTGCAGCATGTATGTGCAGAGTTGCCAAGTTTCTCATTTGGTAGGACTTTGTCCACAAGTGGTAGGAGTCGCTTTTTGGACCTCAGATGGTGACTGGCAGCGTGCTCTTGTGAGCGGGCTGGAGAGGACCCATGGGGGGCAAAGAAGAAACTGGGAGGAGGTGGCCGGAATGGTGAAGAACCAGAACAATTCAGGGCAAAAATAAAATCCCTGGGGGTGGGGTGTTTCTAAAGTGCAACACTTGGTGTGTAGTCTAGTGTAGTGTTTGGAAGTAAGAATGATTCTGACTGCTGCAGCCATTGATCTGTCAGCAGCAGAGGGCTTACTGCCTCCAGCTGACTCCAGGCACCACAGTAAGTCTGAGTTTTATGCCAGCTGATGGAGTTTTTGTGGTTTATGAATTTCTTCATGTGATTGTGTGATATGAATGGGCATTTGTGGAACTGCAACTACTGATCCCAAGTCTGAAGTAGCTGCTTTTTATAAATACTGAGCGAAGAACTTGTTTTTTCTTACTTCTTGTGCATTCTACCAAGTATTTGACTTGCGAGCATTGTCATGCAAATGTATGCACAGAAAAAGTGTGTACTTCATCAGGCTTTGGAAGTTTTCTTCTTTAACTGCAACAACAAAAAGAATCCCCTCACATCTCTAGATGGCAATTTACATTCAAATCCTGTTTGCTGTGTTCTCATGGTAACTACTCCAAGGGAATATGCACAGTCCATGATAAATAGACATCCTTAGAGCTCCAAAAGCATCGCTGACATACAGAGTATTGTTCTCTATCAAAAACTTAAACGTTTGCAAATCCCTTGCTGAACGTTGTCTTAAGGCATTTTGTTCATTTTATCTGTTAAAGTTTAGGACTTTGTTGGCTGTGAAATATATTTACATTCTTGATGCCTATAAGGTGACATTAGCCCTTGTGTCTTGTTAGTCGGGAATAGCTACAGCGATTGCAGTAGAGCCAGCCCTCGCTAGGCTTCACTTCCTTTGAGTAGCAGGAGGAATGAATTAACCAAGTACAGCCAAAGATATCACATGAAAGACTTGAAATACCAGTGAGCTGAAGCAAGCCCTGCTCTGTGTGTGTCTGTGTGTGTGTGTGCATAGCTGCAACTGCTAAAGATTCAGTTTTTCACAATGGGCGAACGCTGAAGGGTGAAAAAGACTTAAAAGGTAAGGGGTTTAATTCATGCAGGTTTTCTAACAATTTTAGTCTTGCATACTTGGAGCTCCAGTGGACTTGTAGAAAAAGAAAAGAAAGTGCCTGGAGTTTGGCTGGGCAAACTGTACTGGAAATGTTCCTGGGCTTGTATTTTCTTATTAAGAGGGTAGATGCATGCAGAATCAAGTTTATGAAAAAATGATTGAATTTACTGGTCTGATCGTATTTTCGAATGCCAGGAGAGCTCTGCTGCCAAGCAGTCTGCTTTAATAAACCACACTCTGAGAGTTAAAGGGGTGATTGTTCACAGACCAGGGTAAAAGTCAGAAGTTAGAGCTGAGTGTGCAGAGGGGGAAGACCTGTGTTGTGCTGCTTTGTGGAGAAAGATCTTTTCTCTTCTTCAGCTGCCTGTGGCATAGATTGAGAAAAAACAGCTATGTAAAGTTTTGGGCTGTAGTATTCCTGTAATTTATTAAAGCATAAGGCATGGCTGTAGTTTTGCTTTGGTTACAAGATAATAATGTGATACCGGGCATGAGTATGTGAGGGGTGGAGAGGGTCAAGCAAGATATCTATAGCAGCCAGAACTTTAATTTTGTAGCTTTACTGGAGAAACTTGATGGGGCACATTTGAGACAGTATGTTGGGGTGGGGCTTTTTTGCCATAGAAATACAGGAAACAGAATATGCCTGGAAAAAAGTATTAATCGCGATAGTAATGGAAAGAATACCACAACAGCAGTATATTTGACTCTGTTTGTTGTGTCAAGTCCCCCCTTCCACCCCCGAGAAAGTAAATCCCCCAACCCAGCAGGTAAAATAGGTCTGCTAACCACTGATTGCTTCTGGGATCTGCATTTTGCTTCTTGCTTTCCCTCTTAAAGAGCTTGCCTCTGCAAACATCAGAATTCAGCCACAGGGTAGAAAATTAGGATAAAATTGCTTGAGAGAACCTGTTATGAAGGGAATGGGCTTGATCCTGCATCATTGAAGTCTATGGGAGTTTTATTCTGGTCTCAAGAAGAGCAACCCTAGATTTGCCTTGCAAATCTAGACGGAGCAGATACAATCTGATGAAGTGCCTATGGGACTGGGAAAGGGGATTCTCATAACTTGCACTTTTTCTTCTCTCGCTCATGTGTCCTTTTAAACACCAAGTGGTAACAGTGGTAGTAGACCAAACTACGTATTTTTGTAGTGTCGAACATCAATTATATGTATTCTGTATTTCTTTGCTAAAACTGCTTAGTTTAAAAGAAAAAAAAGGATAAAATTTGGTTTGTTTGTCGCTTTATAAAGGAAAAAAAATATTTTTAACCTTTGACATGAATGGAAGCATAACAACTATGACTTTTTTGAATACAGGCAGGTTACTGATAGGAATTACCTGAAAGTTATAGTACTACCCCAGCTACTCACAGGTCTTTGTCGGAGAACACAAAATCCATGTCAGAAGCAAGTGACATTGTTTAAGAGTAGATTTGAGTCAGTTGCTAAAACTTTTTTGTCTTTAACTGTATCTATCTGTTTAAGTTTGTGTGTATATATGGCTTAATTTAGTCAGCCGGTGCAGCAGAGAAGCAAAGACTTCATGGGGGAAAACCACACTGTGATGAACTTGTAAGGCCTAAGTACACTTCAGAATTTACTGGTTTGTGTGGTTTTAGGTAGTATATAATCCTAACAAGCCAAGGAGATCCATTCCTAATACTGTCATTACAATTACAGAAGTGAGGTTGTGGTTTCGGTTGTATGAAGTGGAATATAGTGGCTGTAAAGCCCGTGTTTCAGAACATCAGCTGAGTGTCAGCAGTCAGCCTACACTACAGCAAGTTTTTGGCTGACCCACAATGAGGTTTGAGGTTGCTGTTGCTGGTTCGTTCCTCCGCGTTCCTCATGTGTGTTCCCTGTTGCAGCAACAGGGAGCTGGGCAGATGGTGCCGCTCACAGGAGCTTCGCTGGGGAAGTGGTGGTAGCACCACAGCTCCTCAGGCACTGTGGGCAGTGTTTGTTCTGTTGTTCAGTCACAAGCACAGGGTAAGCGTATGCACCATTCAGGTTGGGAACTTACTGGTGATCCAGGAAGCCCACTGCACCATGTAAATCATTCGGGGAGCTGGGAAGGTTTTCATTTTGGTTGTCACCTTGGACTGTTGAACGTATCTGTGAGCACTGCACAATGTTTTGTGTAAAAAAGGCAAGTTTGTCACCAGCCTCATAGTGCTATAATTCCACCGTTTACACAGTGAGATCTATTGTGGCATTTTTTAACTCCCTCTCTGTAGATCTAGAAATCCTAAATATGAAATGGTAAATAGGGGGCTTTCAGGGGTCTCAAAACTTTTAATAATCAATGAAGTAGATGGGTTGAAAGAAGACATCAACTTTTGGAACACCACATAAATGCCAAATCCTCACTGATACTTGCTTTCTCAAATGAATGTCTGCCCCAGATTCAGCATGAAAAGGACCAGTATGTCCATCTGTGGCTTGCCAGCCACACCATTTGTGCGTACTTAGCCAAAAAGAAACAGTGTCCAGCCTCATTAATTAAGTAGTCTTTCACAGGGAGAAGTTGTGATTTCTGTTAAAAGTGGTTTAGCACTTAAATTAGGCTCACAGAAGTCTTTAATATACACAAACAATTTGCATGTCAAATGAAGGTGCATTTAGGCAAGCTGATTCTATCTTCAGTGTCTCTTTCTGATTCCAACATTAAGGGTTATCTTTTGTTGTTTATTTAAGCCAGCCTAAGAATTTCTCAGGGAATAAACGCAGTTCAGCCAGCCAAAATTGCCATTTCCCTGTGACCACCGACATGCACAACGTAGAGTATCTCAGATCAGCCCAGTTTTTAAAGGGCATGTACATCTCATTGCCCTCAATGAGTTCTAAGCACACATCTAAATGTTTTAAGTCATTACTGGTTTTATGCTGCTTTGGCCAGCATATAACAGAGTGCCTGGAGCCACAGTGCCTCTTGTCACACAGCTTTGAAGAAGAGTGAGGTGTGTGTGCAGCTCCCTTACAGTTACATACCCAGCAATTAGCGAAGTTGCAAGTCACTTGTGCAAAGGAGAGAAGAATTGTTGCATCCATTGCTTCAGTGGTGTGGAGTCCATGCTGCTGGCTGGTGCCAGGAGAACATGGTGCTACTGGTATGTCAGCAGGGAAGTGAATCTCACCAGTCATGGAATGTTTCAAGCATAATCAGAAAATATAGAAGAGGTATAGAAAAAAAAAAAAAAAGCATTTCTGGGGCAGAAAGAGACATACTCTTTTTTTTAAATGTCACGCAGTAGTGTAAAATCATAAGGTCAGAACTTTTCACTACTGGATCATCTTGTGAATAGATAGAGTCAATTAAATGTGTGCTTCATGTAACTAAGTAAAGATAGAACTAGCCTTAGTGAAACAAAGGGCCGTTGACCAGCAACCCTGCCTGTGAATTCTGCAGTCTTTGTGGAGATGAACAGTGGCCTTGCAATTAGATCAATCAGAAGGTGGTTAAATGTTAAATCACTTAGGTCCTGATGTAATTTTGCCATCTATTATAATTCATTCTTTCTCTCATTGTTTCTCTGTATATGTGTGTGTGTGGTTAGATCAGTTAATAGTTTGATAACCATGTTGGTGTTAAGGGACTCAACTTATCATCCATGTTGGGTAGCTCTCAATCATGCTAGTAAAGCAAAGTTAATTTTCTCTATAGTTAACTCTTATTTCACAGATGTATAGAAATTGCAACAAAGAAATAGCTTGTGCAGGGTTTTTTGTGAGAGAAAAGTACATGGTGACTTTCACTGCAAATGTCAATGATTGCAAGTATATAACCTATAGCAATGAGATGATGGGGGCAGGGGATGGGAAGTTAGCTCTACCAAATGCAGTTACTAGCATAGGAGGTACCTACTGTTCTAGCCAAGGTGCTGTTGATTCAGCTGTGCCTTTAGCGTGTTCTCTGTGGTACTGCATATAGCTGTGGTCTGCAGAGGTCCTCCATCTTGTGCTTACTGATTTCTTCATATATTACATAGAGGGGATTTTTTTGCTTGGTTTAGGGTGGAAATTTCAGAATTATCAGAAATATCTAATTTGATTTTGATGTGGTTCTCAGAAACATCAAAGACTTCAAGTAGGAGGCTTTCCAACTCTTAATGGGGGGATGGGACTGCTGTGTTATAACAAAGCACTCCAAGGAGAACACACTTGTTGTCTTTTTCAGTGAAATTAATGTACACAGGAATAACTACCTTCATTTTCTGTTCCTTCCCCGGAAACACACACATACACTAGTCTTGATATCTTACTGTCTAGTTGGTTGCACATCTTCAAGGCAAGTTGTGAATTTTTAATGTAAAAATGTATAGGGATTAAAGAGTAGCAGCTCAAAGAACCAAATTCTATGAAAAATGCCAAAGTTAGGCTGATGCTATCTGAGATGTGCTGAGATAAAAGATGTAGGAGTAATTAACACACTGATTACTTGGGATTGAGCTGGACCATTTATCTGGGCCACTGTGCAGCTCTTGCTGTCAGCCAGGTGGATGCCTGTGTTGATCATGGGGATCCCCATTGCCTTCTGTAAACTTGATATTTCCAATCTCTAGACTTAATCTTAACTGCAGTGTCATGGGTTTCCTCACAGTTTTAAGCAGATCTCCAGACTACGCACTGCAAGTCTGCTGTAGCACAGCTCTCTTGCAGCCCTCAGTGTTCCATACTCCCGCAGGCTGAAGTGAGCCCTCAGTAATGATGGAAAAGATCAAGGGCCATGTGCAGGCTGATGAGGTATTCTTGGTGCAGAGGAGCACTCATACTGGCAGGGGTCACTGCAGGGAGCTGGGTGGCTGGGATGCTCAGGGAGGGCTGGGCAGCAGCACCCATGCAGGCAGCAGCCCTGCCATGAATGGAGCCCTGTGCGTGCACTGGGATGGGAATAATCTGCCCTTTCAGTGCTGCCCGATCTCCGGTGTCCTAGCAACCCAAAGCTGTTTGGCTGAATATTTGGTGGCACTTCTCATTTACACATATCAGATATTGGCTGTGGTTTAAGCCTCGCTGATTTCCTATTACGGCTCTCAAACAAAAGGCTTGATACAGAAGGAGAAGAAAAGGGGCTCCTTAAGAGATAATTTTATAAAACCAGATGTATTTTTTTCTGCATAGGAATTCCATTGGAATGTTTCTTTGCTTGAGAAAGCACTGAACAGCAAGTCTGTCTGCATGTTACATCAGCCTTGTGCTTTGTAGGCGTCTTTATGGGCCACTGAGGGAATGAACCATGTGCAGGAGCAAAATGCGTTGAAGAAAGAGAAACTGCCTGTGGCCTCAATATTGAAAAAGGGGTGCAGTCAAGTGCTAATATTTCATTGTTGCTTGAATCTGATTCTGACTTTTAGCTTAGGAAGCTGCTGGCCTTCATGACCATACAACAAACACATGTGTTTCACACTTCAATCAGTTTAAGACAGCTCGAACTTTTTTATTGTTTTAAACCTTACAGTTTGCAGAGGTGTGATTCATGATCGTTGGAGAGCTTTCCCATTTTTAGCAACTGGAGCTGATAATGTAGAAGAGTTTTTTAGTATTTCATGGAGAATTTGTGAAGGCTTCGTAATGACTTAAAACTAATCCATAATGCTACAGCTTATGTCTTCATAGACAAAGAGCCACAGTAAAACCTCAGCCAAACTTTCCTCAGTGGACCATCAAATGCATGCATAAGTAAATGAAATGATGAACTTTCTTCCTGCCAAGGTGAAGCTCACATGTAGGAAGCATGGTTCTGGGTTGCACTGTGTGCTGCAGGAGTAGCTGTGTGTCTTGTTCTTCTCTGGTGCAGAGTTAGTCTTTGGGAGTCCCAGTACCAAAGGTTACAGAAGTCAGCACTAAGCCTCTTCACATAAATAAAAGTAGTATTTTTTTTCCACAATAGGAGTGCTATAGGAGGAGTAGATAGATGTTGTAGTCTAACCCACTGTGTGGCAAACTAAAGAAAGCATGAACACCTCCCGGAAGGAGGAGGACATGCTGTGTTTTCTTTGACGTGTGTGGTGGCTTTAGACAGTCCCACCATCATGTGTAAGCTCTTTCAGTGAATACACTGTGAGAGAAAGATGTGCCTTCTGGTTTGGAATTGTCTTGCTTGATTTTCATGTTTTTTAAGTCTTTATCTGTTCTATATTAGAAATAGTTGAACATATGTTCTTGGTGTAGCTAGTTGCAGATTACTGTGAAGGCCTCTTTGCTTTCTCATTGATGAAATTCTCAAGGCTTCTATTTGAAAGCCCTTACTGCCTTTTTTAAGCCAGATCTTCATTCTCATGGCTGTTACCTAACTAGTTCCCAGTGTAGCAATCTCCTACATTGTGCTCCAAAAAAAATGGTCAGATGTCAGTAGCAGCCACGTAGCTGAGGAGCAAAGGTTAGCTCAAAAATCGCTAAACTGACTTCTGAAACATCAAAGGTATTTTAGTATTCTCTTCAAAGCAATGCACCACAAAAGTCTCAAGATGTAAATGGTATTCAGGCATGTGATCCTAAAGGAATAGAGTGTGACCAAATCAAGAGAAGCAGCAGGAGGGTGCCAAGGCCAAAGCAGAGAATAAAGTGAGATTTGGATTTAGAGTCCTCTTCTGCTGTCCTTTCCATGCGCTATGAGTTGAGGTCTCTTGTCCCTCTGTGGAGTGTGATACTGACTTCCTCCTGTGCTCATATGGAAGTGAGGTTCTTCCACTTCCTCCTTTCTACTTACCTGCAACAGAGGAGGCAATGTTGCTGTATCTTCCCCACCTATATGGAGCTGCAGTCTGAAAAAGAGTTGCTCAGTTTTGTGTCACCAGGGCAAGCCAGAAGAGTTGTGATAACGTGGATCACAATTATCTGCAGTACTATTTCAGGATGGACTGCTGAAGTGATACCGTGTTAGCCTTTCAGTGAAAACTAACTACATGGAGGGTTTCACATGTTCAAGTGTGAGATTACTTGTAGTAAACTACAGTAGGTGTTAGAAGTACACTGGATTAGGTTCTTACACAGGTTATTGCAAGAAAAGGTTTTACAACTATGTCAGACTTCAACCATGCAAGGTGAAATTCATCTCAAACCACTTCTCTCAATTATTTTGATGTGAATTTTCTATCCCCTCGTGAAACCAAGTATCTTTCAGCAATAAATATTTGATCCTAAACACCATTATCTGGAGAAATCATGTTAGAGGAACCATTCTAAAACCTCATTTACTGCTTTTAAGTACAGAAATAGACTTACGTGCCCAGCTTCCTAATAAACTGACAACAAAAAACCTCCTGAAAGTGTGGATGAAAAACCTGGTGTGGAGCTGTGAAAGCACAGTGGAAAAATAAAATAAAAAAATAAAAATAAGGGAGAGATCTCAGTCCACATAAGTTACTTGATGTAGCTGCTGACATGAACAGGGTTTCACCATCTGCAGCCTCAGCAGACATGAGCAATGGAGTGGTGTATATGGTGGTTGACCATGGTAATGAACAGTGGTGATGGTGTTGGCTGTCTTGACACAGGGTTGGTAAAGAAGGACAGCCGTCCTTGTAATTAGTACCTCAAAGCATGTTTCTTCATGGTATGTCTGTGGCTATCAGACAGCCTGATTGATTTTCTTTGGGAGAAGCCTGCTGACTAGTCACAGTGTGGGGAGAATGAGGCCAGAGACTGGAGGAGGCTTTAGTGAGAATGACCTTGAATAAAACGATTACTCATAGAGAAAGAGGCGCCATGAAATGCTCCAGCTGGGGTCCATGTTGTGAGTTGCACCTTCTGTCAGCGTGCTGTGGCCCTGGCAGAGCAGCTTCAAACCAATTTAAGAATGTCTTTCCCAAATGCTTTTAATTGTCTCTCTCACACAGATGGTCCTGCAGTGGCTCTTCTAGGAAGACTGTGGGACTTGCTATGCATTTCAGTGGGCTTCCTGAATAATGTATTCAAGCAACAAGGGCTAACTTCAGCTGAAAGTTTAGGCAGTCATACGGATAGCTCTGAACACAACCTTAGAAAACTTAAATCCAGTGTTTAAGCCTGTGCCTTTAATGAGCCTTCTATTCCATGAAGTTTTAACTGTGTGTCAGAAATAACATTGTCATTTTGAAGGGGTAGAGTTCCTTTGGGCTGAGAGAGGTAGACAAATCCTGTCTGCCTTTAGAAGAAATTCTACATAACTTTAGAAAGTGAGCTTCACAAAGTGGTTGTGTTTTTGCTCAGAGGTAGCATTTTGTCCATACAAACCAAACAAGATTACTCTGAAATGGAAGTGACAGTAATTAATAAATGTAGATGGTGAGTTTATTGATCATTGTTGATGAAAACTTGAAATCACAGCAAACCAGTCAGAATCATTTCAGCATCTCTTCTCCAACAATGAAGCTAGTTCCAACTCTTATGCTTGCTATATTTAGACAAGCAGGACCAGAAATATGACTACAGCATCTTTGTAGATGGATGTAACTCAGCAGTGCTTTGACCTAGTTAAAACCTTTAAACACGAGTGCAAATGGTCAGTATGGTAACGTACTGCTTCATAGTTCTTAAATGGAATCCTGTCTTAAAAATATCCTTAAGATACCCTTGCTTGTAAAGTAATCTGGGTGACAGACTGAGTATAAATACAAAAGCATTTTTGCATTCATTTATAGAGTGTCCTCCTTTGACTGTTCTGGTACAGTAGAACTCTAAAGTTAGGGTGTTCCTTCTATACAATGTTAATTTTTAGCACAGGCAACTCTTAACCTGTGGCATGAGAGTGGTTAGTTCTGAAGTCTCTTATCTGCAATACTTAGTCCTATAAGATGAGTCACACAGGTCAGGTTCAGTAGCTGGAGTTGAAGAGAAGATCAGCTAATCATGTAAGTGCTTGCTGTTAAATGCAGTACTTTCACGTTCAGACCTGTAGAGATTATATAAAGGAGACAGCATATCATTACTGATTTTGCAGTGAAATCTGTCATGGAGTGTGCAGCAGAATTTTTTGAGGCGCAAGCATTTTTGCAGTATAGCCGTGCAACTTTTCTAGCAAGTTACGCCAACACCATTAGTAATTTTTAAAGGTTTTTTTTTTTAATGGGATTTTGGGGTGAGTTTGTGAATAAAGGCCAGCAGAATTTTGGACATGCAGGACATGTTATGTATGTTTATACAAATATTCCTAGACTTGCCAGTGCTATGCAGCAGTAATACCAAATAAACTTTTCAAGTCTAACATGTTCTTGGGTTTTATTCTCCTATACTCTTACGGTGTTTGTCTGTGGACATGTACTCTGAGACAGTAAGGGAATGTCTTCAGACACAAAGCAGGCATCAAACTTGCATATGTTTTGACCTGAGCCTGTTACGGTTACAGCTATTTGTGTGATGGAGAAGACCATAGAGGGTTTCTTACCTTGAAATGCTCTTAGGTCAGTGAGACCTGATGCTCCAGGTCCTTGGGCAGGATGCACATGGATTTTAATGTTCCTTGTGCTGGAAGCACAGCAGTTCTGAAGTTGAAGCAGTTGAATAAGACAATGCCATCAATGTTTATGGTGAAAGAAGCTGTGAAGAAATTATGTCTAGAAGAACGGAAGAGCAGGGGGTAAAATGGTTTGTTGGAGGAAGGATGGTAACCAACATGGCACTGCAGTTGAAGTCTCTGGACTTACCAGGGAGGTTACCCTGCCTGTCCTAGATTTACAGTGCATTCTCCTAGTGTAGGTGCAGGCGTTTCCCTTTTGCTTCTTTCAGGTTACTGGCTTGAATCCTCCGCACAAGTAAAGGCTGCCAAGCAGCATGTATGGATAAGAATTGCTGGACATGATGTAGTTTAAAAAAGGCAAACAATGAGCATGCAAAAATTTTTGTATCAGTTCATCTGGTTATATATTAGAAGTTAATTTATTCATACTTTTCAAAGTGTCTGGGAGGAAAACCCGGCATTGGTTTTAACTCGTGGAACTGGTGACTGAGATCAGAAGACCACAGAAAATGTTTCAGAAAGACCTGGCTTAATAAGTCCCCCTATTTGTGAAGAAATACCAGTATTATTTTGGATGTGAAAAAAGTTCAAAACCCACTGTAAAAAGTAGGGGAAGATTGACCTCTTTCTGTTGGTTTTGCCAGGGTAAAATTGCCAAGACTTCATTGTAGAAGGAAAAGAGAAGATTTAAAAAACTAAGACATTGAGAAAACTTTTTTTCACATCCTCTTACCTGGGCTTCATCTTTTCTTTCTCTGTACCTGTCTTCTACAAACCACTTTTCCTAAGACAGGAAAATCAATACTTCTAGTGTTTAGAAAAGCTGACATAGTCCTGCTCAAGTTCTCAAAGAGAAATCTATAAACAAGGAACTTGGGGCATTTTTATTTCTTTTTCTCCCCAACCAATCTCCCTGTGAAGTTCCTCCAACCTACCTCCAATAAAATCTGCAAGGCTGCTGTGATCTGTCATTACTGTGCCTGTACTCTTCTGCAGCAGCCAGTAATTCAGGGAGGAAGAGGGATTTCCATGAGGGCGGGGAGCAAATGATGCACAGAACAAGAAAATATTGTGTTCTGTGCTTGTTATTCAGATGCTTGGGGTCTTCACTAAGAGTGCCGTACAGGGAAAAGGGGTGGTGTTTTTCCAAGCCTCAGTTAGACTGTAATCTGAGGAACTATTTCATCATGAAGATTATATGTCAATGTTAGATGTCTGTCCTAATGGCTGCTTCTTATTGTGATTTCAGGCAGCAGCTTTGCCCTTTAGGATTCTCATAACAGATCAGAGCATCCATTTACCAGCTTTAGGAGCCAGTCTTGCCAGCATTTAAGTCTTGGTTTCAGTGCTGTCTGGCAGAAATTTAGTGGAGACTCTTGTATTCAGGAAATGATAAGTTACAAATTGTACTATGGAGAAGCACACCACAAAAAGCCGCCTTTATCAAGTAGAACAGACTTGACTTGTAGCTATTAATTCTACATTGATGTTGCTCAGTGCTCAAACGTGGTGTGACCTTTGTGATTCTAGCTGTTGCCTAGCGATTTTATGTGTTGGAGTGGTTTAGTGCTGCCATTCCTTGATAAAAGTGAAATATATATGGAAAATGGAGTTGTTCTGAAGTTGGTAGTGTGCCTCAGACAATTTTGGTGTCTATCAGTTGACTCCCTTTTCTGTTGCCTTCTCTTTTATAAATTTGATGATACTTTGGAGGAGTCTTACTTTTAGCACTTAATTCAGATTTTCACTTTGCAAGATGCCCTCTGTTACAATCAGTTATGGTTCTTTTGTCTACCTAAAATTTTCCTACAGAATACAATTTCTTCTCAAGAGTTCATTTGTGAAACAAATCCAGTTTTCACAGCAACATTGGTAAAAATTCAGCAGACACCAGAGTCCTGTTCCGTGTTACTTTAGTGTAAATCCAACAGTTAGCTTGCTTACCACAGCAAGTCTGAAGGAGCACCAGTAGAGACAAGACAAAAGGTAACCCTTTTCATGGGGATTTTGTACTATTGCAAGTTGAACTCTTCAGTGCTGTTCTGAGCATCATTCAAGTGGAGATGGTCATCACTCTCTGTCTTATACGTGTCTGCAGTTTAATAGTGGGGTTTATACAGCACTTGCACTCCGGGTCAATAACTGCACATGCAGTTGACTTTTTTTCAGTAGGAGAAGTCCTGCTGACAGGACATTAGCCCTGCCTGCCAGTGTTTATACCATTGAGCCTGAAATCGTCTTCATCCACAGATGAATGTATCACCAAGTCATAACGTGGATACAGTGATGCTGTGGTGTTGTGCACAGGACTGCATTTCCTGGTTTCCTTGGTTGTTTTTGTTTGACATGGAAAACCTTGGATGCATTTCAGTGTTTAGGGTTTGAGTTCCCTTTGTGACTGGCTGCAGCTGTTCTTGCTGAGGAATTTGCTGAAATGGGTTGGTCCAAAGCCCCCAAGTGAAGGAGGTATCTTGTAATACTCCATATTGAAAAGTGTAAGAGATGACTGTGGCACATCTCTTGCCACCACCCCTAGTTTCTTCAGGGCATCCAGGCTTGTTGCAGATGTAATTCCAGTGATATACCAGGGCAGGATTTGACCCTCCAATTTAGTAGCCTCATGTGTCTGTAATTAAAAACTAGCAATGTAAAGTAGAGGAGTAGGCTTATGTAATTAAACTTGCGATGGTATTTATGTTGCCCTGCTTTGATAACCATGTTAACAGCTCTTACAGAATTTTACACTTTTCTTTAAACATATGGGCATCTGAAGTTAGGTGACTGTGAGTCAGTCCCAGCTGCTGGTGACAGAGCAAGGCTTCTTCTCACTACTATAGCTGCAGGAAACAGGTTGTGAAAATGTTGGTGCAGCTTCTGTGACTCAAGATAGGGACAGAAAGAGAAAGGTTGTTCCTTTTTAAAAAGTAACAGGAGCTTTCAGGCCAGCTGTGGGGCTGACTTTTGACTTTCTAAGTGCCTGGGGTTGGCAAGAATAGGATTAAGTGGTGCAGCAGCCATCTGGCTCTCAAAGCGCGGGGTGTTCCCTTGTGAGAAACACTTCTGTCACATCACCAGGATTTTGCTTGGCTTTGGTGTATCACTTCCATCCATGTGTCTGCTTCCTCACAGCAACACATGAAAACAACTGTTTTGTTTAAAAGTCCTGTGAAGAACATCACCTTTTGAGCCTGGGTGGGTAAAAAGTCTAAAGCAGGTGTGGTGTTGAACAAAAAAAGATGTATTGACCTGTGTCTGCTTGTGGCACACATCAGCATTGGGTTGCACAGGCAAAAAGTGAGTGTTTTTCCTTGTGATTTGTTCTTCCATCTGTATTCATTACTTCCCTTTCTTGTCAGACATCAATTACCTGAAAAAAAGTAGGCTGGCAGGTGAGTGTGTGGACAGATATTCAAAGGGCGGCTTTGTGGGTGCTATGGGGTGGGCACGTACAGAAAACACTTTTGGCAATACCCAACAATATCAATACTTTTGTTGTAAGCATTCAATAAAATGCAAAGCTTTTGTACAAATACAGGGTCCTGCGCCAGGGTTGGGGCGATCCCAGGCACAGCTACAGGCTGGGCAGAGACTGGATTGAGAGCAGCCCTGAGAAGGACTTGAGGTGTTGGTTGATGAGAAGCTCAACATGACCCTGTAATGTACACTTACAGCCCAGAAAGGCAATCATATGCTGGGCTGTATTAAAAGGAGCATGGCCAGCAGGTCGAGGGAGGTGATTCTTCTCCTCTGCTCCACTCTGATGAGATTCCACCTGCAGTACTGCATTCACCTCTGGAGTCCTCAGTGCAGGAAAGATGTGGACCTATTGGAGAGGGTCCAAAGAAGGGCCATGAAGATGATTAGAGGAATGGAGCATCCCTCCTATGAGGAAAGGTTGAGAGAGTTGGGCTTGCTCAGCCTGGACAAAAGAAGGCTCTGGGGAAACCTTATTTTGGCCTTTCAATAGTTAAAGAGGGCCTTATAAGAAAAATGGGGAGAGACTTCTTAGCAGGTCTGTTGCAACAGGATGAGGGGTGATGGTTTTAAACTGAAAAAGGGGAGATTCAGGCTGGATAAAAGGAAAAAAGTTTTTTACAATGTCACAGGTTGCCCAGAGAGGTGGTGGATGCACCATCCCTGGAGACGTTCCAGGCTAGGCTGGATGTGGTTCTGGGCAACCTGATCTCATTGAAGATGTCCCAGTTCGTTTCAAGGAGGCTGGACTGGATGACCTTTGAAGGTCTCTTCCAATCCAAACTATTCCATTATTTTGATTCTAAAGCCAGTTAATAAATACCAAAAGAGCCATCTTATTTGCAGTTGCTCAGGGCTTGATTTTGTTGCCATTTCTGTCAGCTGAAGAGGTCTTATATGAACCACATACTGTCCATTAGATTCCACCTTCTGAACTTCTTCTTGCAAAATACTAAGCACTGTACTCTGGGCCTGCAAATGACCCTGCAGGAGAGTCAGCTGGTGGGTTAAAGTGGATGATTATGCTGATAAATAGTGCATTTACATGTGGTGTTATTTCACAGTTGGGATTGCTGACATTTTGCAAGGCAGCAGTTAGCACTGCCTTGAGTAGCTTTCTGTGTCTGTGGCTGGTTTACCTCAAAACATGGTGAAAGTAGAAGTGACTTGGGGGATTCTGAAGCGGAACAAGAGGATTTCTGAGGCTCCAAAAGGCAGGAACATACTGATCAGTATTCACAGGTTTTTCATGACTTAAGTGGCTATGGGGTTATCTGCTTTCTGAATGAAAATTGATGCTGAAAGAACTGCATGCAAAATAAGGGAAATTTACTTCAAATAAGCAGATATTTTCTTTTTTCCTTTTACAGATGAAAACGCTTTTGCTGTTCAGAATAGCAGCTAATAGAAGCCCCTTGAAATAAAGCTAATTTGATATTTGGCATCCTTGTCCATAGTAGATGAATTGTCACTACACTAAAAATGAAATCTTTTCTGCCCTTGTGGGTTTGTTTTTGTTTGTTTGTTTGTTTGTTTTGTTTGTTTGTTTTTGTTTGGTTTTTTTTTTTTGTTTTTTTTTTTTTTGTTTTGTTTTGTTTTGTTTTTTTTTTTTCCCTAAAATTCTACCACACCACTGTATTTTGTATCTTCAACATTTGGGATCATCTGCAGGGACTGTAAATTCAGTTGCTGAAGAAACAAAAAGTCAAGCTTCCCCTGTTAGCTGCGTGTGCTTCTTTCTGTCATTTCTTCCTGCACAGCAGTAGCCTGCAAATACACATGAAATGGAAAGAATGAGCTGATCAGATTAAATGACAATAAATGTTGTGGCTGTGGAAACGATACTGTGTAATTACCCCTTTAATTCAGTCCTGTAGATACATTTTTATGTGCTCAGAATTGCTAAAGCCTTTAAGACACTGTGTAGCCATTTTTTACCCTTTGTGCATTTCAGATTTATGTAATCTGTCCTTTGTTTATTTCCCCTGACATCTCTAACCATGCTATTAAATTTTTGTTTTGAACCTTTTCATTATAGATGCCAGACCAGTTTGATCAGACAGTGGTGCTCAACCAGCTGCGCTATTCTGGGATGTTGGAGACAGTCAGGATTCGGAGGGCTGGTTTCCCAGTCCGGAGGCCCTTTCAAGACTTTTATAAAAGGTAAATACACTGACTTGTGCACTTCAGATGAGAGCCATGGGTACCAAATCAGTGTTCCCATGTTGGAGAACAAAGTGAAAATCTAGTAAGAAAAAGAAATAATCTGTCAAAGGTAGAACTTGTCTCCTAAATGAAGTAATAACTGCTTTTGGGTTGACAGGTATAAAGTCCTCATGAGAAACTTAACTCTGCCCGAAGATGTAAATGAGAAATGTGCCGTACTACTTCGTCTATATGACAATACAAGCACTGAGTGGCAGCTTGGAAAAAATAAGGTAAAATAATCTGGCTGTGCATATTGTGGGGCTGGTGCTTTTACAAAACTGAGGGGACAGGGTTTACACTGCACAGCTGCAGAAGACCTACTGGACTACATGAACTTTGCTCACAACTTCCTCCCTCTCCCCCCCCCCCCCCCCAAGCAAAAATCAAATAATTTTGATTAAAATAATGGTATTTTAATTTGAAAAATGAAACAATCCAGGTGTGTTTTCAAGCCTGTTTTGCAAGTTTGATTTTGGACAACAGCTGTGTGCAGTTTCCCTCCTTGTAAATTCATGCTTTTTGACTTACATGATGTGAAAGTGTGGTGTACTCAGGAGAAGATTCCTCACTGCAGGATCTGAGATTTCCTACATACTAAAAATACAAGGTGCAAAGAACTAGAGAGTACGTTACAAACCACCACTGCCAAGGATCATCCCAAAGGCCTCTGCAGATGGCTTTCTTGTCTTTTTTTTCCCCTGGGTAATTCCTTTGGCTCTCCCAGGTCTTCTGGAGTAGACAGAAAACAGATCCAGAAATAGTTTGCTGAATTATGTGTTACACTTGCAGTTTTCTTGTCAATTGTTGGAATTGTGGGGGAAAAAAAACAACCTCTCATTTCCATTAGGTAGCAGTAATACTTTGTAAAATCTGATTGATTTCTGTGTGAAGTGCCCTTCCTCTTCATCCTCGTCTCTCACACCTGCATCATTTGGAGGGTTTCCTCCATTCTTCTGCACACTTAAGGACTCTCAGAGGGAAAGCTGATTTGTTTTACAGTTATTGTACGAGATAAAATCTGAAATATGCTGATGTCAATTGAAGTCATCTTTCATCCCATTTTTTGTAGACAATGACATACAAATAATACAGTGATAACATTTGGCTGCAGAGCTAGGCTGTGCTTCCCATTATACTTCCAGATGTAGTGTATTAATGATATTCATACTCTGAGCAATACTTTGGCATCTTAGGAACATATATTTATCAGAACGTGGAATTGTTTTAACCAGCTCATCAGGACTTCAGCAGGAGCCAGAGCTCTGTTATAACTTCCCTTCCTGGGGCTGGGGCTCCTCCTCCTCAGCAACTGCCTGCACATTTGTAAGAGTCTTCATAAGCAGCTTATTGTAGAAGAGAACAAGAGGGCATTGGTTCCAGACCGAACATGGGATGATGGGGCACTATCCTGCCTACATTATTTAAAAGGGGGATTTACAACATTGTGATGATTTAGCTTCAGTGTGTTTTTTTTTCCTTGTCTTTTACACCTTAAGCTGCAGTGCACCTGCTCAGGAAAGCCTGGGCATAACATGGGCTTAACATCCATTTTTGTTCAGGAAATAACTGAATGCCTTTCTGAAGCAGAATTTTGTTGTGGTTTTAAAGCTGATGTGTGCAGAGCATGGAAGGATTGCCCACTGAGTGAAAGAAAAAGCTTTGTCCATGAGTAGAAATTTGATCTAGAAAGAGCTGCTCAGTGCAACTTGTATCTTGGAACTTTGAGACTTTCTTTGGGACTCCTTATGTTCCTTAGTATTAGGTGATCTGTGGTAAAATGTAGTTGCTTTTGAGCTGCATTCAGAACTCACAAGTGTGCCTCTCCTCAGGTATGTTGCTGCATTGGCTTTGATGATGAGCTTTTTTTTCTACTTGAACACCTTAAAAGTCCAGGGTTTGTTTTGGTTTTTTTTTTGTTGTTGTTTGGTGCTTTTTGGTTGGTTGGGTTGGGTTTTTTCACAGCAAGGAAAAACTCAAAACACTTGCAGGAAGCATTCCTGCTTTTAGATGTTTTTGCAGCCCTCCTCCCTTATCAGAGCCCCTACTATTCATGCACTTTCATCATCACCACTCTGTGGTGATGTTACTGTAAAACATCTAAATTATCTGGTGGTATTTCTGCTTCTCAACTCAGGATGTTCAACCTAAGTCTTACAAGTTCTTTGGCCTGTGTTACTCTTCAGTGGGAAAAGGTTGTTTAATGAATTTAGTAATTATGTTGCTTTTGGAAAAACTCTGCTCCTAATTAAAATTCACATTAGTGCAATCGGCTCTTTCCACTGAAATCTGAAGTTAGAGCATCATCTGCAGGTATTTTCTTCTAAGAGGAATACATTTTGGGTTTTAATTCTCTATTGCAGAAATGGTATATTTGTCCCTGGATTCAAACCTGAGGCTTGCAGCTTGGGCTGACATTGGCAGCACCCTGCTGTCCTTTATATGCAATGTTTTCTCCAGTTTGTTAAGCCAGAAGTTTTCTCATGTAGGTGTTTCTCCGGGAGTCCTTGGAACACAAGTTGGAGAAACAGCGAGAGGTGGAAGTCAGCAAGGCAGCAATGATTATCCGAGCACACATCTTAGGTTATGCAGCCAGGTAAGTGACTAGATAAGAATACGAATAAACAGGCTTTGAAATAAATGGGTGGAGTGTCATGGAGCTAAATCCTTCTGGTGCAATACTTAACTTTTTCTAGAGATCAGGCACCCAAATCTTGTAGTTGACTCTTGAAAATAGCAGCTGGTATCTTTGCAAGACCCATGAATAAAACACAATGGAGTTTGAATAGGATGATATGGAAGTTTCAGCTCAGCCAGTATCCATGTAATTGTATTGTGGTCTTAGATCTGTGGTAAGAAATCTAGCTGGATGGCACCTAGTGGGGCTGCCCCAAGTCACCAGCTGAGATTCTGATTAATCTTTGCTTCAACATGGTAAGGAAAAAATGTGGGTCTTAAAGAACCATGACACGGTAGCTGATTGATGTTTCACTTGTTTACCTGGCTTCATGCATTATGTATTAGGTGTAATTGCTCATCCATATGTTTATTTCTTTGCTTTTTCTACAAATCAGTTGAGGACAGTTTAAGGAAACTTGTTTGCATGATGAAGTAATTTCTTTTCATGTGTATATTAGTCCTGTCCTTATATTCTTCAGTATGTTACTTAAAAACCATATTGCTTTTTTTTTAATGACAGAGTTATCCTGCAGCTCACAATACTTGTTTTTAGAGTTGTGGGATTACTATTTCTGAATATTCTTTCTCTGCATGGGTGCACACAGAGCTGTCCTTTTAGCATCTCCTTGTCAGGGGCATAAGAACATGTAAGACAGCTGTAATGTGCATTTTCCTAATGAAGACACAGTGCTGACATAGAAATGAGAGAATCTCTTCTCAAAGGGAGGAAAATGTGCAGGAGAATGGGGAAACTATCATAGAACTAGAACTAATAAATTGTTTTACTGTCATGGGCTCACTACTGCAAATCACCATGGCAAAACCTCTTGCCACTGCTCATTAGTTCCTTGTTTCCTTAGAAATCTGCTATTTTTCTCCCAGGAAGCAGTATAGAAAGGTTCTCTACTGTGTGATTGTGATACAGAAGAACTACAGAGCATTCAGTGGTAGGAAAAAGTTCCTGTGCCTGAAGAAAGCAGCCATAATCCTTCAGAAGCAGCGGAGAGGCCAGCTTGCTCGACGTGTTTACAGGGAGCGGCTAGAGGAGAAGCAGAGACAAGAGGAGGAGAGAAGAAAAGAGGAGGAAGAAAGGTGAAGTATGCTATCTTGCGCCACTCTCCTGTCTGTGCCATACCAGGTTTTGGTCTGAATAACCTTTATTTCAGGTTATTTGCTACCAAGTGATTTTGGAAACCTTTGCTTCTTGTGCTAAAAGATGCCTGTAGATATCATAGTAGTTTCATATTCACAAACATATTCTTAGTGACCTTATTTTTGGCTGTTTTTTCCATATGGAAGATGATCTTTGGAAACTGAACTATTGCCCTGGCAAAGGTGTGTGATGAGCTTCTGTTGAGCTTGGTTTACTAACTTCTTTTCTTCCCCTACTTTTAGGGAAAGACAAAGGCAAGAAGCAGAGCGTCTTGCCCAGCAGGTAAATTATATTCTTTATGCTTTCAGACATCCTGTTTATTTGAGTATCTCAACCCAGCCATTAAAAAACTAGAAGGCATCTGTGGCATTTAAACTAAACTTATTACAGGAGTTGGCAGATAAAGCAAAAGGAAACTTGATACAGTTGTTTGCATGGAAATTTCTTTCACCTCATGCTTCATTTAATTTCTGGCAAAGACTGAACTTTCTGCACATACTTGAGCATTCCCTTATCTGTGAGCAATGTAATCATGCTTTGCTTTTTCTTTTTCTTTCCTTTTGTTTTTGATGTAGGGATAAGGGTCCTTTTAAATGGAACAGCATGGTGGGAGCATAGTGGTTTTGAAATAAATAAGTGTAAAAAAAGGAATCTTGCATTGAAGTCCTTTATTTTAAAGGGGTTTTAATTTATTTTATTTTGAATGCAGGCTGAAGAAGAGAGAAAGAAGCAGGAATTGGCTGCCATTCAGAAAGCTCAGAAGGAGGCAGAGCTGAAGCAAGAGGTAGAGAAGCAGAAAGAAAGCAGGCAGGTGGAAGAAATCCTACGGCTGGAGAAAGAAATTGAAGACCTGCAGCGTGTGAAGAAGCAGCAGGAGCTGTCCTTGACAGAGGCTTCATTACAGAGGCTGCAGCAGCTTCGAGATGAGGAACTCCGGCGGCTTGAGGACGAAGCATGTCGAGCAGCCCAGGAGTTCCTGGAATCTCTGAACTTTGATGAGATTGATGAATGTGTCCGAAATATCGAGAGGTCTCTCTCTGTGGGCAGCGGGTATCCTGCTGAGCTGACTGAACAGACTGGAAATGCCTGCAGTGAAAAACCCAATTTTAACTTCAGCCAGCCATATCCTGAGGAGGAGGTAGATGAGGGCTTTGAAGCTGATGATGATGCGTTTAAGGATTCGCCCAACCCAAGTGAGCATGGCCATTCTGATCAAAGGACCAGTGGCATAAGAACAAGCGATGACTCCTCAGAAGAAGATCCCTATATGAATGATACCGTAGTGCCAACAATTCCTGCTGCTAGCAACACCATGCTTATACCTCCTGCCCATGATACAGTCAGTCTCCACAACTCTTCAAGTGGTGAATCCACATACTGCATGCCAGAAAATGTATCATGTAGACCCCCAAATTCTGTGGAGCTCATTTCTCCTGATGGAGACTATGATTACGACCAAGACGATTATGAAGATGGTGCTATTACTTCTGGTAGCAGCGTGACCTTCTCGAATTCACACAGTAGCCAGTGGTCACCAGACTACCGATGCTCAGTTGGGACATACAATAGCTCTGGAGCATACCGGTTTAGCTCTGAAGGAGCTCAGTCTTCTGTAAGTATCACTGGTTTTATTATCTAATAATTTATATGTGCTTTCTGATTTACTTTTTTTCCCCACTGTGCAGCTTCAGAATCACTGTAGCTGTTGTTACAAATGTCTGTGTTGTGCAGTTTGACTTGCTCAGGCTGTGTATGGATGTAGTTGTCTGTTGCCATCTAGATGCCACTAGGGTGAGTGCATTAGATTTAGAAGCAGCTCAGATGGTGCTTGCAGTCCTAAGCTTATGCAAGGTTATGGTTCTGTTTTAATGCAGAACTTCACGTTAGCTGGTGAGGAGCTCAGTGCATGGCCTTGAACATAATTCGTATGCAAAATTCTTCTCTGTATTTGGAGTTAAGGTACCAGGTGGGGAATTGATTTCAGGAAATAAAAACCAGATTCCGTTATGCATGCAAGTTGCTACAGTATGGAGGAATAAAACTGCTTACAGAAGTCCCTGAAATGCCAGATGTATTTCAAGAGTACTTGGAGAGTAAATTTCACATGATGGCAAATGTTGAAATTATTTAGGCAGACACTCATACTGAGAAGCTGTTTTTCAGTGTCATTACTGAGTAGTATACTATGGGATTTACTCCTGCAGATGTTTTTCAGAAGAATATAATTTCCCCTTCTACTCACAGAATACTTCTGTGAGACTGGTTGGGAAAGTAAAAAAAGTATTTCAGCAACACCAATTCAATTAGAAGGAAAACATTTACACTAAAATATAGTTGATGTACTGAAAACCAGTCATCAAAGAGCTGTCCTGGTCATTGGGATAAATTGACAGTTCTTGCCTAAGACAAAACCACTTTACCTGGCTCTGTTGAGGACTCCTTCCTGTTGCATGACTCTGGATGTGTTTGATACAGAACAGAAATCCTGATTTTTTGGGGTGAGGGTAGAGGAAAGGTATTACTGCAGCTTGTAGAATATGTTTTTTAAGACTTTTGTAAACTGTTACTCACAGCACATCAGTGATAGAGGGAGGTTGTACAAGGTAGCGTAACTTGGCCATGCTCTTGCAAGGGGAAAACATTCCTGAGCAGTTACAAAGCTGGTCTATACATTTGTTACATGAGATTAGGGCTAATTTATAATCAGACAGTTCAAGCTGCACCTTACTATGATGCACTCCTTTGTTAGGTGGACAAAAAGCAATGAGGAATCATGTCCTTTCAATACATCATAAGATGTCGTAGCTGAAGACTCCTAAACTAGTTTTATCTAAACCCTACCCTGAGAGGTAATTTCAGCTTTATTTCCTCTTCTCTAGTTTGAAGACAGTGAAGAAGACTTTGACTCCAGGTTTGATACAGATGATGAACTTTCCTACCGGAGGGATTCTGTCTATAGCTGTGTCAGCCTGCCCTACTTTCACAGCTTTCTGTACATGAAAGGTACTGGGTGAATCAGAATTCTCTAAATATACAAAATAGCCAGGAATGTTTATTATACCTTGCACTCCAATTCCTGTACAGTTAAGCTATTTTCTTATTTCTCAAATGAGGGTGGAAAAGTAACTTAAATTTCAGCTGTTCTCAAGTTACTTGCAGCAGCTTACATCTAGCAGTGTTTGTCCCTCTGCAAAGGAACATCAACACTTTAGGCTGCCTCTGTTTCATCTTTGCTGGCTTGTAAGCATTTGAATATCAGTATAAATAGAATAAAATAACCCACAAAGTCAAGTTGTGCCAGACTTTGAGGAAAACTGATTCCTGCTCCCAAAACCATGTAACATAGGCAGCATTCTGTTTCACAGGCCAGTTTTACTGACCTCAGTTGGCTTTCTTTTTGGACCTGAAAGACACAAAAAGCGTATGTGTGGCAAAGGGGAATGAGAAACTGGTCTTCTTGGTCTTACCTTCTGATGATTGATAGTAAATTGCAATTTAGATGAATCTTTTGTACCCATCACTGTAGTGTAACTTATTTTCCTGGAATAAGAACAGTGATGAATGTGGACACAGCTATGTTTGTGTGAAAAATAATGTAGGCATCACTATCAGAGCTTTTACTTTCTGACATAGTTAGCAATAAGTTGTGGAATGACAGGAGTATACTGGTTTGGTTACGGTTTTGATGGCTGATGTAACTACAGTGCAAGGTGTATTGTCTGCCTTATAGCCATACTTTGGTATGACTGAGCTCACCTTACTGTATTTCCTACTCTTAAGTGTAGCTTTTTCAGGTTTTGTGGGTTTCAGTCGAATGTTGTTACCCCCAAATAACCTGGAGAGAGGACAGAGTTTAACACTTAAGTTTTCTTGGATTGTCACAGATACATTGAAAACAGTGTTAAAGATCTGATTCTCAAGTGCAGTAAGACTTTTTAATAATATTTATATATATGTTATATATAAGTATATATAATTATATAGATGCTACATACATGTTTTTGTTATATAAAGACTTACTGTAATCTATAAGGTAGACAGCAATATTGGTGGCCTTAAGGATATGCAAAAGTAAGATCTTTGGTTTTGTGGCTTACAGCAGAGACTCAGTTTAAGTGTAGCATCATTGGTCAGCATCTTCCAGCATTAGTTTGGTTACCACTTCTGTTTTACATTATAATTGTTTCTCTTACCTAGGTATAAACCCACATCTGTCTGTCTTGCCAGGTGGCTTAATAAACACATGGAAGCGACGCTGGTGTGTCCTGAAAGATGAGACCTTCCTGTGGTTTCGTTCCAAGCAGGAAGCACTTAAGCAGGGTTGGCTTCACAAAAAGGGGGGTGGATCATCTACACTTTCCAGAAGGAACTGGAAGAAACGATGGTTTGTTCTCAGACAGTCCAGGTTGATGTACTTCGAAAATGACAGTGAAGAAAAGCTAAAAGGTGCCATGGATATCCGAACAGCCAAGTAGGTTTATCTGGGGTTTTGTATGTTAGGCATAGTTCCTCCTAAATACTTCCTGAGTCTTAATCTGGGAAGATGCTTAATGCCTGCCTTCAAATTGTGTGAATGCAAGCATGAAAGCGTGTGTGATGGAGCTACTGAAAGCAAGTGTTGTCCTTACTTGGCTCTCTCTTTAGTCCCCAGAGTGCTCAGAGCTAAGCCAGTGCCAAATACTTCAGAAAACTGCAGCTATAATGAACCCGTCTATGCTTTCTCCCAGACTAGAGGCCCTACTTAGTCTGTAATGATTCCCAAGGCAATTTGGGGCATGTTGCCAAGTCCATAGCTGCAGGCAAGCCTAGAATGAAGCGGGTGGAATTAATAGGCCCTGAATATATTTAAGTTAGTGCTGGTCAAAGCTGTATCTTCTGTGTGCATTTATAATTTTTTTTTTTTTTATGTTTGAAATAATTACAGTAGTGGTAGAAAAGTCTTTAAAATGTGTATATTAATTTAGAAAAAAATACTAAACATAACTTAGGTCTGGTAAAGGTAAGTAACTAAAGTTCCTTGCACCTTAAAAATCCATGCTTCCTGAAAAAGTTTTCTAAGGGATGGTATTTTTCTTTCTAAATAGTCAGTGTGCTTTGTGAACTTCTTATTATCCAACAAATTAAAAAAATAGTGTGCTAACACTGGTAGTCTCATTTCTTGATTAAAATGTGCCTGAGCTATCTTTAAAGGAAGAGAAAAATAGCAGTGGCTGTAGCACTTCATTCCACTCTGCTTCTTTAAATCTGCAACTATCCTTTTTATTTTGTTAATTTAACAGAGTACTTGATTTAAATTGACAGCTTACATTAATCTTTTCTTTGGAAGTCTTGGCTTGAGCTTGTTTTCAAGCAGGGCAACATAAATAGCTTCAGTGAGCATCCTGACTTGCTCTTGTAAAACCAGTGGGCTGCTGGCTGTCAAGCAAATCTCTGAATAGACACTGAAGTTTCTATCACTCTGTCTCATGTACCATAGCATGCATCTAGCATAGTTTTCTAATATGTTTAAACTGTCTTTTTTTCTGTTGTCATCACATTGTTTCATTGACTGGGCCCTATTGAAGTTCACAGCTGAATGTACCTGTAAAATTGTCAAAGGTTGTTGAACCTAGCTGGAACTGTAGGTTCAATCAATGACTATTTATGTATAAAATAGCTAAAAGAAAGGGTACTTGTATTTAAAGAGCTACATGTTATGAGAAATAAGCCATAGCTTTTGTACGTAACTTTAATATTCACTGAGTGCATTCCTAACACATCATCCAACTTCCATATTTCAGCACTCCACATTAGGGACCCTGTGCAAATTAAATAAATCTTAAACACAAAACAGGGAGGGATTTTGTTGGACAGTGCTCAACATAAGAAGGGAAGAAAACCAAATTAAAGAAAACAGGACAGAATTACAGATTTTTTTTAAATAGCAGATAAATTGTCCCAATAAGCCTGATAAGCAGAGCTTGCATATATTGTTTATAGGATAGAGATTTAAGAGAATGGTATAGCTGATAAGGAAGTATGGCTAGTTAAGGAAATAATAAGCTTCAGACAAATAAAACAGCAAAAAATAAATCAAGTTTATTTCCTAAGCTTCACGGAAACCTGGTGTAGTACTTCAAATATTCCTTAAAAATCTTGTGCTTTGTGGTTCATGACTATTTAATATACCAATACTTAGATGTCTAAAATATACATCAGAAAGATGTAATTTTTCAGCAGATTAGTGGTTAGGTTTTTCTGGAAGCCATCTTTGGAATTGCCTTGATGCTGACTCATAACCACACAGAATCACTAATCCAGGTTTTGTTTGCTTTTTGGTTTTCATCTTCATGAGCTTTCTTTTTAGCGCTCAAAAAATTACTTGGGTATGCAAGCAGTTGGGAAATACATCCATTTCTCAACTCAGTCATCCTTGCCTCTCTTGAGGTTTGATAATGCCTTTTCTTTAGAGGCATTATCTCTTGTTAAAGCAATAGTGGAGTAGTCAACTTGGTATAGAGACAGTAATCATAGTTAGAATATTTATACAGAAATAGGCAGAAAACACAGGTACAGTTTGATGAATGAATACTGTCTGATGAACATGTTGTGAGCCTTCCACTTGAACCTGCTTAAAGCTGACTGCTGTTATTTTAAGCGCCAGTAGTTTGTGAGCCTCTTAGCAGAACAGTTTTCCAGACATTGACAACCTGTAATGCTCGATCTTTGCGCTTTCTTTTTTCAGAGAGATTGTTGACAATACAGGAAAAGAAAATGGTATTGATCTAATAATGAGCGATAGAACCTACCACTTAATTGCTGAGTCTCCTGAGGATGCAAGGTATGAAATCTCTGTGCCTGTCTGACTTGTCATTTGTTTGTCCACTGTCACAAAACATTGAGGCTGTGTTAAACATGTTGCATTTAACACTTTTGAAAGGCCTGATGAGAAAACAAAAATGACAGAATATTAGTGGGGAGAGTTAGACTGCCAGTGAAAATTTTCCCAGAATTTGGCTGTTATCTATTTATTACTAGCAACTTTCTGAAACACAGTATGTCTGTAAAGAGGCAGCCATCAGCCATTGATGCTTGTCTTGTATATTATCCCGCAGTGTTTAGCTGCATAGATTAAATCAGTATTCAGGATCCTGCAGTCTGTCTGAAATAAAGTACTGTTCTTCAGGGTTGGGATCTGTTTGCCTAAGCAGAGCCTAAAATTTTTTCAGATAAAAATTGCAGTGGGGTGACTGGATTTTATGGTGAAAGCATGTTCATGAGTAAGAAGAGCATGCAAGAGAGTTTTTCCCTTTCTGGTGATTCTTTCGAAGAAGGGTCTTACTTTTCTTGCTAAAGGATCCATATCAAACTGCAGGGGGAGCCTGGCAGATGAGGAGCAAGCCTGACTTGTCAGATTGGTTTTAGTGCATTCTTTAAAGAAAATCCTACACTACAGTTCATGTGAGATAATAATATGCTTGCCCATAAAACTCAGGCATTTGAATAAAGTGAACTTAGTAATCAAAGCTTATTACCTACTGCCTTGCTGCCCCTAGGCCAGAATGTGGAATGCCTATGTCAACATCACTTGAGCTACTTTGCTGCGAAGCCTTGAAAGTTGCTTCGTATTGTGTTCTTTTCAAAGGTACAATACCTACCTGTATCACAAGATCCCAAGTATAAATCTAGCAGTGCTTACAGTGCAGAATCATTCTTCATTTTTTTAGACATCCTTAAAATTACCTTTGAAACGATTTATGAGCTTTCCAGCAGTTCTTGTTAAGATTCTTGTGTGATGTGAGTTTATTTTAAAATAAAGGCCTAGCTGAAGTGTCTTTTATTAGGCTTGTGTACATGCCCTAGGGACCAGTGAGAAATTATCAGCATAAAGACTTGTCTGTTGTCATGCATCTCTTTCATTTTTTTTTCTTAAACATGGAGGATGAGTGTATTTACCAGTATATTTCATATTTCTGTTTTCTCAGTCATCCCAAAGGTTTTTAATGAGGGAGGTGGGTAAGGATTTGCAAATGGTCTTAAGTCAAAGTCTTAGTGTTTGGCATTATTTAAAGTGAAGTACACAGTTACTGGACTGTGGTGGTTCTGGATCTACTATTGAAAAAAGTATTTTGTGGGCTAAATCATGATCCGAGGTTGCTTTTTGCTCAAATTAAAGGAAAACCCAAGAGAAACGTTACCCCCACACACCCTCCCAAAAGAGGAATTACTCTTTTGACCATGGAAATCTGTTTGAGAACTAATGCTTCAGTGGGCAGCCATTACTGAAGGTTTATTCCCTTCAACCCCCTGGTCTTTTTTTTCCCCGTTCTTTCATTCTGGGAGTCAACTGAAAGACAAAGTAGCTCCTGAGAAGGAAGAAAGCAAAAGGAGAGTCAGATCCACCTTTGTCTTTTGCCAAGTACCATGATTAATTCTTTTTCATTGTTTACACAAAGAGACATGAAATTATGAAAACTCTGAATTGTTCTTTAAAATCCGATAATAAATTATTACTAAATGAAGTCTTTCTCTGTTTTTAAATAGAAGATTGACATTAAATACATTTGTAATTCCTGAGCACAAAAAAAGAAAGCTGAATTTAATTTGTGGGAAATTTTTGGTAGCTGACATTTAGTTTTCTTCAGCTGATGATTCCTTCTCTGTAGATGACACTTCTCTCATTCTTGAAGGGTTTTCAATGACTTTGTCTTACATCCAGCAAAGTAAGTGCTAAGCAAAACCTCTCTGTTGTTACCTCTGAGTCTTAACAAAAGAATCAGAACTCAACGTTTTCCTCTTCTTTATTGTCAGTCATTCTAAATCTTTGTTTTTCTTCATATGCTTGGATTGTTTCTAATGAAAGCATAAACTGTTAGAAAGGATTTAGGATATGGCAGTGGTGGCGCTGTCTGACAGACTTACACAGGTTTTATCAAGTTCTTTTGTCAGTTTGTTTCCTAGATTATCTATAGTATGGGGAACAGTTGGCTTCTGAATGCTGGAGTTAAGGAGGCAGGATTTTAGTGTCATAGGCATAAATTCTATGACTACAAACAATTGCAGAAAAGACAGATTTAAATTTAAATCCAGTAGTTTTGCATTTGTTTCCTCATCCTGGTGGTGGTGGAGGAGCCCCTGCAGAAAAGTGAGTAGTCTGTTTTAAAGGCTGGGCTTTCAGCCCTTTGAAAACTTGGCCCCAGGTGTTTTTCATTAGAATGGCAAATTCCTATCTCAAAGAATGGCATTCAGGAACCTGCCAAACAGGCCAAACTCTGCCCTCAGATTTCAGTGGGATTGCTTAGAGCAGTTGAGCTTTATCATATACAAGTGCCAGGAGGGTAGAGATTTCCCAGAAGCAGAAGGTGTGGTTGGAATTAAATCCTGCAATTGCTGCTCAGCACTAGGGGCTGAGTACTGGAAACTTCTCTGACACTTTTCCTGTTATGGATGTACACAAGGCCACTGGAGTGGCACACATTAGCTCTGGTTTAACTTCTCTGGTCCTTCCAGTAGCTGGATCTTCCAGCGCTCTGTAAGGAACAAAAAAATGAAGCCATATTTGCTTGGGGGTTTTATTCTTTTCCCCCCCTCAGACAATTTGATGGACTTGGGTGGTCTTTGTGGAAGAATTGTTGTAAGAAACTAATACTAGGCATGCTATCAGTGCAGCAGAATTTATAATCTGAAGGCTGAGTTTCCCATTAAAGGCTTTGTGTGTAGCTAGAAATGTATTTTTTTTGTATATGGAATGTGTTACAAGTACTCTCTACGCACTCGGATATTTTAGTGTGCTTACTGCCAGTTTTTCAGAGACGCCACTTTTTGTAGAAAGTATTTCTTTTGAGGAAGAAGGGTATGTCATGAACTTGGATGAGAGATCTGGAGGGGCTTGCTTGAACCCAGTATTACCTGAACTGACATAAAGCCTTGCTGCTTTTCTACATGTTGACAAAGAAGAATCTTAAGCAATTTCAAAAACCTGAAGAACCTGCTAGAACTCTGCAGAACAAAGGTGACAGAAGGCTTGTTCAGGAGCATCTTTTACTTATGCTGCTGCTGCCTTTTTCTCCACAGCCAGTGGTTTAGTGTATTGAGTCAAGTTCATGCGTCCACAGAGCAAGAGATCCGAGAGATGCATGATGAGCAGGCAAATCCACAGAATGCTGTGGTAAGTCTAAATCTGAAGACCTTTTCAGAGCAAATAGTTTTAGAAAACAGGGGCACTGTGGTGGCCAAAGCTTCTGAGAGTCACATAGGATTCCTTACATGCAGTCATAGCTGTGACACTGGCTGGAGGCTCCATACCCTTGGTCCTGTAGATACGCCAGAAGAGAGTGTGACTTCTGATTCCTCACCCATCATTCACCTTGATGAAAAATGAGTATTATATTAGGGATGTTTTTTTATGGTTCAGCTCCCTACCAAAGCACAGTTTGCACTTGAATCTGAAGTCTTGCAAAGTTACTGTTAATGAGTAAAATAAAAACCCAGGAGCTGAAAATCTGAGGTTTTTCTCTGGTCCTGCATATAAACTGCATTTATTGTTCTGTACAACATATACTGGGAATAAATGGAATACATTTGGAACCTAATATCAAGCAAGAGAAAATAAAAACTTCTGCTTAATGGCTTCAGAAGTCTGTTCTGAGAGGATGACATTTATATTGGGATGGTACTTCTAGGTGAAACATTCAAACAGGTTTGGAAGCATAGAAAAGAGCAGTTTTTGAGTTGCCTTTAGCTTAACTAGAGATAATATTTTACTGTAACTGTTTATCTGAGTCTCTTAGTTTTACCCTTAGCAATTTTAATGGTTAAGAGAAATTGATACCCAGATCTGCATTTCATTTAGCTGCTGCTTCTTTCACAAATCTCTGAGAAGGGTACTGTGAGTAATGTAATAGTAAATGTCTTCATCTTTTTCTGGCTGGGTGTTTATAGGGTACGCTTGATGTAGGACTGATTGATTCTGTCTGTGCTGCTGACAATCCAGATAGGTAAGTCAGAACCATGCCTGGTGACTTTCTTTTTCTCCTTTCTTTAGTCAAAATCGGATGCTTTATAATTTAATCTCTATATTGTACTGACCAACCACGCATTAAAGTAATTTATTACTGCTTCCCTTTTCATTACTAAACACCACATGTTAAAACATGGAATAGAAATGACAGAATCATAGACTGGCTTGGGCTGGGAGGGACCTGAAAGATCATCTAGTTCCAGTCCCTCTCTACCATGGTCAGAGGCATCTTCCACTAGACGAGGTTGCTCAAAGCTCCATCCAAACTGGCCTTGAACACTGCCAGGGATGGGGCAGCCACAGCTTCTTTGGGCGACCTGTGCCAGTGCCTCACCATCCTCATAGCATGAAGAATTTTTTCCTAATACCTAATCTAAATTTGGGGCTTCACTAACTTCCCTGACACCGCTTTGTATATGAGCTGTTCAGTTACTAACGTGATCCAAAAGTGAAAGGTTAAATACTTCTTTCATTTATACAAGTAATGCTCCTGGAAAAGAGCAGCTTATTTTTGACTTCTTTAGCAGTACAGTAAGCAGAAAAATTCATTTTAACATTTTTATGTTCAGCTTCTGATGGATTAATGTTGTATTCTATAGTGATGAGAATTATTTCCCAGAATAAAAATGTAACAAAGAAGACAATGCAGCATAAAAAAACCATCAGGGTATTCTTAGTTCCTGAACTAGCCACTGTTTTGGGGGATAAAAAGTAATCTGGGCTCAGTCAATTACTGTACATATAAGGTTACTGGCTATGAGGTCCTGTTTGTACAGTAGGAGTTCATCCCAGTCTCATGACACATGTGTGAAACAGCTGAGTTTAAGTTACTAGTTTGTCCTTGGCCTCGACTTCACAAGCGACAGTGATTATAAGATGAGGTTTCCTAAACAATAAAACACAAATGTTCAGAGCTTTCAAAATTTTAAGTTGGAATGGCGTTTCACCTGTAAGCATTTTTCACACAGATTCTTTTTCTTGGGTTGGTTTTTTTTTTTTTTTTTTCAGTTCTCTGAATCTAAATCAGTGATGGAAGGTTTTTCAACTAGGAAACTAATCTGACTGATACAGATTATTTTTATCTTGACACATACAACCCACTAGTGGGAGCTCAAAGGAGAGAAGCTGAGCAGAGAGCCCTGTGAACCTGTGTTCAGAACAAATCCCAAGAACAGGGCTTCTGTAATTTTCCTAAAATGAGGAGAAGAAGGGAGCCTGAAAGGTTGGCTTTTGTTGGTCATAATCTCCTAATAGTTTGATCTACCCTTGTTTACACCTTAGAGCATGGGGTAGCCTGGACTGCGTCATTCCCATTTTCTGCACCTCACAGATCTAAAAATCTGTGTGTTCTAGAATGAAAAAAATAATGGTAAAGGGTTAAAGCAAGTGTTGGTAGGCTGAAGAACCTGCCTTTCTAATCCAGAGAGCCATCAGCACAGTTCACTTGGGCTAGTTCTTCATGCTTCAGTGAATCCTGGTGTAGGATTGGGTAAAAGCCAGACTCATTAAAAATAGATTATACTCTATGCAAATTGGGTTGCACTGCATTAAAAATAAAAGTAATTCTGTTCACATGCTGCTTGACTATAGACCTTTGTAAATTGTAGTTTGTTTTAGCTAATGCAGCTACTGAAGCAGACACTCTAAATAGGCCTGACCCTGAATTAGAGTTCTTATTCACATCCAAAGCTGATTAAAGATTGGAGGGTTTTCTCACCATAGATTTATTTTGAGGTAGGACAAGTTGAAATTTAATGTAAACTTTCCCACCATTCAAAGCCCTGGCATTTTGGTGTGAATCCAACATAATCAAGTCTTTTCAAATGCCTTTTACTTTTTATTTCTTTTTTTTTTTTTTTTTCAGGTGTTGAAACAAATGCTTTAGAGGTAGATGGATTTTATCTGAATAGAAAATGTAGACAATGGACAATATTTATGGTTATGATGAGTGAGGTATAAAAAGCATGTATGCTGATTGTAAAGGCTTTTTCAATTTTCTTTTACTTTCATAGACCAAATTCATTTGTGATCATCACTGCTAATCGTGTTCTTCACTGTAATGCTGACACTCCTGAAGAGATGCATCACTGGATAACCCTGCTCCAAAGGTCAAAGGGGGACACTAGAGTGGAGGGACAGGAATTCATTGTGAGGGGTAAGAACAGAGTGGGGCACTAACAAAGTAAATAACATCTATTAAGGTTCAAAGAGATTGTTCCCACAATACAATCTGGATAATGTGCCAGCACAGGAGTGTTGGAGCCTCATCTTTATACGGTAGAGTTTACTCACAAATATAGCTGAAATTATACTCCTGTTGTGCCATGTAAGAAAACACTGTAATGATGACAAAAGCATTTTTCTAGGTTGAAAAAAGATTATTTTTTTTTTATAAAACTTTTAGCAACCTAATTTTGTACAACTCTGTTTTAAAAACTGTGTGATTCAAATTGTGTCTTTGCCAGGATGGCTACACAAGGAAGTAAAGAACAACCCAAAGATGTCATCATTAAAACTAAAGAAGCGTTGGTTTGTTTTGACACACAATTCTTTGGACTACTACAAGAGTTCAGAGAAAAATGCCTTGAAATTGGGTACACTGGTTCTGAACAGCCTCTGTTCAGTGGTCCCACCTGATGAAAAAATCTTCAAGGAGACAGGTAATCACTCTTCTTCAAATATGAGCTCAGATACCTTCTGACCTACTACTTAGTCATGCAACAAGCAGTGCATAAGAATGTTTTAAATGGATTGTTATGGTTGCAGTTTGATGAACTAATCAAGTTCCTAGGTCACTGAGGCATTTCACATGGAATTCCTGGGAAAAACAGTAGTGGTAACGTGTACGGGAGTAAAACCTGTTCTCGTCAACATCCAAGTTGTCATAAGAGTGCCACTGCTGCTGAGTTAGTGTGAACACTTAGGTTTACACATCAAAGACCCGAGGAAAGACAAGAGCAGCACTCTCCTCATATACTACTTTATGTGCTGAGGAACTAACTATGAGGACTAACTTTGGTGGAGCAAGTTATAGGGACATCTAGGGTAAGAATCCTCTTTGTGCTAACCTACATGCTGTACCTGACGCAGCTCTGTGGTGCATTTTCAAAACTGGTTTTCAACTTGGAAGTGGCTATTTGCAAATAACAAGTGACTGTTGACAGTCCTATATAATCTCATTGGGGTCACTGACACTTCAAAGAGGCTTCCGCTAGTGAAAGATGAAAAAGATTTTCTTTAATTGCATCTGCTTCATAAATATCCCATACAATGATGCAGAGAGAGAATTTGAACTGAAATGATCTTCCTACCATAGTTGTTGCCGCATTGGTGTGAAATTAAAGACTTTTTTACAGAAGAAGTAGTTGATGCTTTCTGCCTGTTTGTAAGTGTGCCACAGACTATGAAAGACTCTTGTACAAGGCAAGACTGTCTCAGTTTTTCCTGTTACAGACAGGACTGGAGAAGTAGGGCCCATAAGCCACAAGTAGCTAGCAGTATTCCATAATGTTGTCTTATGGTCACTTTTGCTAAGATTACTGGATAAAACAGGAGGCCACATGATGGTGGTTGTACTCTGATATTATTCCCAGGCTTTTTTAAAGGAATGATTTTTTTTTAACACCACAGTGTCTGTATTATGATACTTAAGTACTTGTGCAACTTCTTAGTTCCTGTAAAACTGCCAGCATGATGCTCAGTGTAGTACTTGGGATCTAATGGGATGGGACTACAGCTGTTTTCGTATAGAATTTGGGGTATTTTTATAGATATGGCTTCTACAATTAATAATTGTTACTCTTGTGCTAGGTTATTGGAATGTAACTGTATACGGACGCAAACATTGTTACCGTCTCTACACAAAATTGCTTAATGAGGCAACCCGGTGGTCAAGTGCCATCCAGAATGTGATTGACACAAAAGCGCCAATTGATACCCCAACTCAGCAACTTATTCAGGATATTAAGGTAGGCACAAACAGGAGGATGTGGGTTGGGAAAGAATGGTTGCTTAAATCCTTTTTATGTTGGCTTTGGCATGTTGGGCAATAAAATAGAAAACTAATATTATTCGCGTGGTGGCATGGACTGAAATTATGGAATTTGAATGTATTCACTGACCTGATAAAGGGATTTCTATCTAAAGAGTAAAAGAAGAAGGTATGAAGTGCAACTTGGAGGGCAAGAGGGGAACTTTTTTTCCATGGAAGCAGTAGCAAGTTTTACTGGTTTGTGTAACTTGACAGAGATTGCTATACCTGGCAGTAGAGCATAGTCTGCAGGTTTCTGTGTTAGCAGACATGTTTGGCCATGTCCACAGTGAGCAGCACACCAGGATGTGGACTAGACAGCTCTTTTGATTTATTTATTATTTATGGTTCTTTTCTTCTTCTGTGATAGTATGAGCTTAGCATCTCATGTCTCTCTGTGTGGTGAGAAACATACTCAGTTAATGCTTACTGCTTTATGGTCCTGTTGGAGATACTGCATGCATAAGCAGAGAATATCCTTCTGGAGATCTCTGCTAATGTGCAAGAGGGGAGAACTGCTAGCAGCCTTTTCCCTTAGAGTGCCACCGCTTCTGTCACGGAAAAGAAGTATCAAGCTCTAAATTCCAAGACTACAAATGCTGTTCTTCAGATTAGCAGCATTTTGTTACGGTAGCTACTGTAGACTGTGACTGAAAAGGCCAATTAGTTATGCTGGAGAAATATTTTTTTAATAAAACTTGAATACAGATGTTTTACTCCAGTATTTCATAACTGGAATAAAAAAATAATGTAAAATGAAACTGTTAATGCTGGACCCAAAATGCTACTTTTTCTCTTACCCCAACAGGAAAACTGCCTGAATGCTGATGTGGTTGAACAGATTTATAAGAGAAACCCTATTCTCCGTTACACTCATCATCCGTTGCACTCGCCATTACTGCCACTGCCATATGGGGACATCAATCTGAACTGTAAGTTTTTAAAGCATAGAAACACTTTCCCTTATAAAATACTAAACCAGAGGATGGGATTTTTTTCTGAGTGGGCTATAGTGAAATAACAGTAAGCAAAATACATGTTTACAAATGAAATAGACAGATTTCCCTGTTCTCTGATGGGAGGTAGGGAGTAGCAGTTTGTCTAGCACAGATCAATGTGCTTAAGGTGCTCCTGCACAGGTGTTACAGAAGGTTGCTTTTGCTACTGTAATATAAGTTTGTTACCCTCAGCAACACAGCTAAGAAGACTGAGTTTGAAAAGCCTTGCACTGAAATAAGCAACTGAACCAAATTCATTCAGTGTCCTTCAATCATACTCTCCTCAAATCATTGTTGCTTCCTACCCATGTGGGGAGGTGCAGCAGCCACAACTTTCAATTAACAAGTGTGAGTTTCATCAGTTGTGGTGGGAAGCAAAATTTGAGTGCACATGATTTTAAAAAGTAATGGTCCATTTACTCCTGAAACTGATGCAATCATGTCTTCTAATATCCTTACTTCAGTCACTTAGAAATCTGTTTTGAACGAATCATTCAGAGCTGTTGATGGTTGTGAATTTGGTATCTTTAAATGAATTTGCTTATCTTATTTTGTGATTGTATGTTAAACAAGATATGACTTAAATCAGAAGTTTCATCCTTGAGAAGAGGGTAGAAGTTGATTAAAAGCTAAGTTATTCCAAGTAAGACTTCCTGGTAACTCAAGTGATATTCTTCTGCTCAAATGTCAAGGAAAATCCTAACAGAAGCCTTTCCCTTCTCTTCCCCCACCTCCTGCGTGGCAAGGCAGTTCTGATCTTCTTGGCACTTGAGCAGGTTGTCCCACAGAGTTTTGTAGCATGGTTGCTCTCTATTCCCCATGAGCAGGAACATCTAGCTCCTTCTCAGGTGGAAGTTCTGCCTTAATCTTCCCAATAAGAAACATAGCTCCACAGATGAACTGATGCTTAGTTATTGCCTTGACTCGCAGTTGAATTCTTGTTATTTTCTGTAACAGTATATTAGGTTAGAAATTTCGTAACATGCATCTGTACTGTTCTGTGCTTTGATGGTTGGTAGGCCTGATTCAGAGATCAGAACAATCTATTCCATCTCTTGAACCCAAGAACTGCATGGTTCTTTCAAGTACACTAAAAATTGTTAGCCCATGTTGAATAACCTGAAGTATGAAAACAGTCATCACCTTTTCCAACACTCAAAATGCAAGTGTCAACATCATAGCATGATTTAGTTTAGTAATATTGGTTGGGTTCAGTTGAAGTGCTACTGCTGTAGACAGGAGTGATGCCATGTATCTTTGTAACTTTCTGTAACACAGTCATGCTTTACTTCAGTTATGATCTGATTAGGTTTTCACTTTGTTGTGACAGCGAGAAAGGGATAGGCACTCTGGAAGGAACATTCTTCATCAAAAAAAACTTTGATCAAGCAAGATACTTTTTAAGTTGTGTAGTTGAAAATGTCAAAGTGGGATTTCATCAAATTCAGAACAAATCTCAATTGCAAATTAACTCATAAAATGAGTATGCATCGTTCATTTGAAATGGAAAAGACCCATTCTAACATCCTGCATAGAGGGTCACAGAACAGCATTAAGCAATTCCTATGTTAAGCCTGAGTGCTTTCTCAGTCTGAACACCTTCCTCCCTATTTTTCTTTTGTAGTGCTGAAAGACAAAGGCTACACAACTCTGCAAGATGAAGCCATCAAGATATTTAATTCTTTACAGCAGCTGGAGTCTATGTCTGATCCCATCCCTATAATCCAAGGTATCCTCCAAACAGGACATGATTTACGACCTCTTCGAGATGAGCTCTACTGTCAGCTCATCAAGCAGACCAATAAAGTGCCTAACCCTGGGAGTGTGGGGAACCTCTACAGTTGGCAAATACTCACCTGCATGAGTTGCACATTTCTGCCGAGTCGCAGCATCCTCAAATACCTGAAGTTCCATCTCAAAAGGTCAGAACCTTTGAATTCCTAAATCAAGAAAAGAAGTTTATTCACTCATCGTTCTATTCACAGCTTGTAACAGTGTTTAGATACCATATTGATGTGAGACTTGAAGGTGCATTCACTTAGTGAACTAATTACGCCAAACAATAAATTTAAAAAGAAATTGTAGTAAATGAATAGGAGTTGATCTAGGTGGAATTGTTCTCGTTTGAAGAATCAAACAACATCCCACAAAACTGAGTGCACAATTTGTTACCATTGACAAAAGGGGAGCTTTCTATAATTGTATAAGCTTGCTTAAATGACTTGCAGCCCATGCCCCCAGGTCACATTCTCAGCTGTCCAAATCAACCTGCTAAAATTCTTTATCCTGCTTATCTTAGTTGTATGAAATATGCATCATGCACATAAAAGAACATTATCTTATTTAAAGATGTATTTGAGGTTAAAATGTCTGTTTGCAAATCTAATTCATCATTAACCATAATGTGGAGTTCCTCTTGCTGTGTTGCAGCAGAAGAATGCAAAATGTGTCATTAGTAAAGTTAGTCCACTAACAACAAACTGTTCTCAGTAATTTAAAAGCTTTGTCTGTATTTTTGGCAGAGCATGAATTTTTTAATCACTTTGCTAAATCTATGTTTTTTATAAATCTTTGTAAAATGCTTGTATTGAAGACACATCATTCTACCGAAGTAAGATCAGTGAAAAAAATCATCATACAATATTGTTAAAATGAAAAAATCCAATATTAATTACTTTTTTTCAGTTTAATTCAGCTCACAAACTGGCCTCCTAGTTAAAACAATCATTGCTGATACAACATTTATAGGTTGGTTTCAGTATTGTTGATAGCATCTTACAGCATTTCTGTAATACTGCAATAATCTTTTTATGCCCTGTAGATTTTGAATCACTGTACTTTTTCACAACAATTAAGCCTTAGTACCTCTTAAGAATCTGGTATTTTATCACTGGCAGTATCATATAAACACTCCGTATTGAACGCCACCCAAATTCAGTTTTCAGTAACTGAGTTCATTAAAATTGTGAGTACTAACAACTTTAATATAATACTATAATGTTAATTGCTGAACAGTAAGGTTTAGAGAGAATCTTTAAGAAAATCAGGATAGAAATCAAGTATCCTAAGTGACACTACCACAAAGTGGAGCAGTCAAGTATGTCTTACTGCTTTTTGGTGTACTACCTGAGTGCAGTTTAGTCTTCATACAAGAACTGTTATTGACAAAAAGTGGAGTTGATTAGAAGAAGATTTTCATAGTTTGTTTTCTGTCAAATCTGAGTAATTGCAAGATTCCTGTATCTAATGATAAAAGTTCACCTTTTTCTTTCCATTAGGTCTGTAGAACAAAATGCTGAAAGTATCTAAGTTATCCCACAGTACATCGCAAGTTAAAATGCTTCCCTTGACAGTGGAAATAAACCTTTGACCGAGTCAATAAAATAGCTTAGTGGATACAGAAGTACTTTCAGGAAAAACAAACGTTTTCAAATAAGAAAACTGTCTATTTCACAAACTGGCAGCTTAAAGTAGTTATATTTGTCTCACAGGGTTCGTGACCAGTTTCCAGGAACTGAAATGGAGAAATATGCACTTTTTACTTATGAATCTCTGAAGAAAACCAAATGCAGGGAGTTTGTACCATCACGGGATGAAATAGAAGCTCTGATCAGCAGGCAAGAGATGACATCCACAGTTTATTGCCATGGTGGGGGCTCCTGTAAGATTACAATCAACTCGCACACTACAGCTGGAGAGGTGAGAGTGGTGACAGAATAGCTTTGGCACAAAAATCAGTGTGTCCCTTTACAAACCCATTCTGGATAGCAGTGTAGCATTAAACTTTGGAAACACTCCGGGCTTCTCTACCAGTCACTCCTTTCAGGGGAGGGAGGGCTTATAGAGCTGTTCCTCCAACCCCCCAGTGTGTTCTGAAGAAATCCCTGCTATATAAACTGTCTTTATTCTGCAGAGAATTACCCAACTATAGTTTTCTCTTACAGGAAAAATTGCAGGAAAAACTAAGCAATTCAGTAGAAGCATTACTGGAATAACTTGGTTAGATACTAGTGTGTTTGAGAGCCAAGTTGCTTTCTAAAACTGGAATGCTCTTGCTGGGTTGGTAGGAGGCTAGGTGATGGCACATACATATTCTGAAAGAATCAACATTATTTAGTATAAAAATTAAAGTGAGATTTGATGGCAGGTCATCAGCTGATGAGAACATGTTACCAACATTTTTAGCCTAATGTAAAACCTAGCTCTGAATTTTCTTCGAATTATTTGTCTTACTCTGTGGTGCTGCTTTTCCATGCTATGCTTTTTTCGTGTGCTGTTTTTCATTAGGTGGTTGAAAAGTTAATTCGCGGCTTGGCCATGGAGGATAGCAGAAACATGTTTGCTTTGTTTGAATACAATGGAACTACTGATAAAGCAATTGAAAGCAGAACCATTGTGGCTGATGTCTTGGCAAAGTTTGAAAAGTGAGTGTGTCTCTGCTTCTCTCTCTCCACTCTAACAAGTAGCAATCAAATAAATTCAGCATTATTGACACTGGAAATTTTCTCTTTCTCTTGCTTGTTTGTGATGATGCAGAATGACACACATGGCCATTCCTGGAACAAAAGCATCTTTGTTTTTTTTTTCTTGAAGGAATTAATGAGCCACCTATTTACTTGTGTTTGTTTTTGTTTTTTCTGTGTCTTGACACCAGCAGGGTATTTCTTATCACTATTTTATCCATATTTTCTTTTCTACTGCTACAAATATTTCCACCATTACTAGCATTGTGGCTGCCCCAGCACTGGGAGAACTGAGCTCTGGGCAGTCATTGCCATCCTTACTACATAGTACCTAACTTCACATGGAAGTCATCACAGTATGGCTCATATTTTTCTTACCAGTAAAACTGAAACCACCCATAGGACTGTAGTAAGAAAATGTAATACAAGTCTAAATACCTGTTTGTCATCCTTACATTATGTGCATGGTAATAGGCCTCCTTTGTCTACGAAATAATGGAGGAAAAAGGAATACCTGAATTGTTGTGCAATTACATTTTATAACAGGACTTAACAGTGTTGCTTTTATCCACAACTGACTGAGATACAAATAAAAGTTTATTTAAAGAATTTGGGTTAGTAATAGTTGATTGAGAACCAAGTCAGCATTTGTAAGTCCCTGATTTTCATGTAGGCTCTAAATACACACCACTACTACCACCCCATATAACATCAGCCAGATATAACAGTGGAAAATGCTTAACTCCTGACAACGATACCAGATTGATACTATATGTAACAAAGCAAAATTCATCTGAATGCCTTGTTTAGATTCTTCAGGTGTCAGTTTAGAAAGGAGCTTAATGTCATAGATCTGATCTCTTCTTCTTCACACATCTGTGCAGGCTTGCTGCCACTGCTGAAGCTGGGGACATGCACTGGAAGTTCTACTTTAAGCTCTACTGCTTCCTGGACACAGAAAACGTTCCAAAAGATAGTGTGGAATTTGCCTTTATGTTTGAGCAGGTAAAGAACAGAGGTTCTGTTTTGAGGCATTTTTAAGAGGAGTAAAAAAGCGAGAGATCTAGGCAGCACAGAGAGACTTTTGATTATGCTTCTGTTTAACTAAATGCACTACTATTTGAGCATCAAGTGCAAATAAAGCAGTTCAGTGGTAAAAATAGGCTTACCCTGACACAAGTGAAACACAAGTTACCTAGTGTTACAATTTTTCTTACTTTTGTACTTGTGAATTGCTTTATGTATAATGGTAAAAAATTGGGTAACTGGGTCTAAGCCACATAAAAAAATAGGGTAATACCTGCTTCTCATTTTGCTCTTACGAAATCATTTTCTTAAAAAAGTGCAAGAAATAAAGTAAAAAATATGTAGTTGGCAAGCAGATTAATTATTAGAGACCCATGTTGGTAACTGTACAGAACGAATTGAATAATAGCCTTTTCTCTTTGAAAACAAGCTTATTTCATATATAGGCACCATAGTAAAATAAATCAGTCCAGTCTCAGCAGTAACTGTAAAATTGCTATGATGAGTAGAAATCCACTTAATGTGCTGAGCTCAGAATAAGGACATACTGGAAAACATAAGTGAAATTGATTTATGATGAAAATTGACTATATCAACAGTTCGATTTCTATTATATGAAGTCCTGTAGTTGCTCAGAAACTCTCACTGATGGCATTTATTACTGCTGACTGACCTTCCTCTTTTATATTATATATCAAATAGCTAAAAATTCTTCCAGTGCAGAGCTTCTTTCAGGTGGGCACTAGAAACAGATAGTGATTTCTGTGTAAGAATATTTGCAATGTCAAGAAACTGATGTTCTGTTGGTAAGCCAGCCTGATGTGACAAAGAAATGACATATTCCAACTTTCATATGCACGAAGCCTTATTCCTTTCCACAGGATAAGAAACAACTATAATCTTAACTATAATAGAGTATTATATTGTTCACTGTTTGGCTTTTCAGGCACCATATTACATCATGAGACTACCAAATGTCTTTTTCCAGAGCCTACTACAGTAGCTCAATTCAGAACTGCTTATTGTTGGCTGAAAGATCTGGGCAATCGACTGCATTAGTTGGGGCTTGAAACATTGCCATTCTAACTGGCTGTTTTTACATAGAGAGGAGTCAGCTAGTTAATGCCTTTGCTTTGGGATGAAGTTCAAACAGCAAGAAGATCTATGAGAGCTCTGCATCAGATATTTTACATTACATTATTGGTTTAAGAGCCAAAGACATGCTTGTGAGGTGGGCTGATGCCAACCTGATGAAGTTTAACCATGACAAGTGCAAGGTCCTCCACCTGGGTGGGAGCA
>JASSUY010017923.1:0-11495 GCA_032466535.1 Forpus xanthops
GCTATGAGGTCTCCACACTGCCTTCTCTTCTCCAGGCTGAACAGCCCCAACCTTCTCAGCCTGTCTTCATAGGGGAGGTGCTCCAGTCCCCTGATCATCCTCGTGGTCCTCCTTTGGACTTGTTCCAACAATTCCATGTCCTTTTTATGTTGAGGACACCAGAACTGCACACAATACCCGAAGTGAGGTCTCATGAGAACAGAGTAGAGGGGCAGGATCACCTTTCTCAACTTGCTGGTCATGTTCCTTTTGATGCAGATCAGGACACAGTGGGCTTTCTGGGCTGCAAGCGGACATTGCTGGCTCATGTTCATTTTTTCATCGACCAACACGCCCAAGTCCTTCTCCGCGGGGCTGCTCAGAATCTCCTCTCTGCCCAACCTGTAGCTGTGCCTGGGATTGCTCTGACCCAGGGGTAGGACCTTGCACTTGGCTTGGTTAAACTTCATCAAGTTGTCATCAGCCCACCTCACAAGCATGTCAATGTCCCTCTAGATGGCATTCTCTCCCTCCAACATATCAACTGAACCACACAGCTTGGCGTCATCACAGTGTTATTTTTCCTTACTAGTTTTTCTGTAATTGAAGCACCATTTTTACTCCCCAACCCATTAAAAACTGTTTTAGTGACTGGTATTGGGAGTTCCATACATTCTCAATAATAAAAGCTATTAGTATTTCCTACTTCACTTTATCTATGTGAATACTTATTTCAGTGACAGTGATAATAGACATATCAGAAAGATGTGATTACCCGCTGACCCATCAAAGAACCTGACAGTCTTTAGCATTTGCCCACTTAATCCTTATTATCTACAGAAGAACACTTTGGAAAAAATAAGATTTTGTTAGAGAAATTGCTCCACTTAAGGCCAAGTGAGTACACAGTAAATGAGTGAGCTAATTTTTTACCTGCAAAGATCAAATAGTACTGTGACAATTTCCTTAGTCTGAGAGCAGGCTCCCTGAAGCAAACATGAAGCTCAAAAACCATGCCTTAAACCTGATTTGAAAATAGGTTTCATAGTTTCATCTTTTAATCAAAAAACCAAGACCATTATCCTTTCTGCCTGAAGTCAGACAGAATTCAGCTACTGAAAATAACAGGACTATATCCAGTGCCACATCTAAGTAACAGTAATTAATTTTCTTTACATTTGATGCCTGTTTTACATAAGAACTGCAAAGTACACCATTTGTCAGAGAGAGTACCTGTCTGTGTTCAATCCTATTGGCACCTTCAGGAAAAAGGTATTGGAGAGCACTCTCACAAGCTGACAACCCTTCCAATTGTACCTCATGACTACAAGTAGTGCACACATAATTAAATAGGATTTCTAGTATTATTACTGTTATTTCAAAAAGATACCTAGAAACATTAGGTTTGACCCTCTGACTAATAAAACTGCTGTATATCCTTCTGTTTCTGCAAAGAAGCCTAAAGCTGGGAGGCCCATGCTCTGGTTCTTGAGCATCAGTGGTGGCTCAAGGCAACCCTGTTTCTGCTCTCCCTGCTTCCCTGTATTTGCACAACTGCTGGTATGGCTTGTGATGAACCAGATTAGGGAATTAGTCTAGATGAACAGTGACTTGGGTTTCTTTCAGCATCATTTCTGTAAGGGTGGTTGCTGTGAAAACCAGCTTATTCCGCACAGCCACCTAACCTGAAGCCACAGCTCTGTGCAGTTCAATACAGCTTTGGACAGCTCATTAGCATGAACTTCACAAGATTTTGTACTTGTACTAAGTGATATTTTAGATATTTCTGGGCTGCCTGTCTTTGAAGATTCAACAGAGATCCACTATATGGATTAAAACAAACATTCAAACATCTTTAAAAGCTTATTTCAAGTTTGAATGAGAATTTCCTGAGCTTTATCCTTTGAGTAAAGTGGAAACTGTTGTCCATCTCAAAATACATGGAATTCTTACGTCCATAGAAGGATGGCGGTGGAATTGCATCTATCACTATTTGCCAGGAATGAAGATTGCTGGGAAATATTATCCTAATACAAGTTCAACAGGACAATATACCAAGTATAAATATGATAGAGAAGGTATCCAGTTCCTGTTAAAGATCTGCAGAGTCTGGTTTAAAAAAGGTTCTTGCTTGAATAAAATGTTGTATGCCAAGCCAGTGAGGCTCTGCTTGAGCTCCTGAGCCTGTCTGCCACATGCAGCAGAATTTTAAGTGAAAATTTTGCCTGAGTGCAAAAGAAATGCTGGGCTTTGAGGGAACGCATTATCCTTAGAAAACACAAAATGACACAATATAAAGAGCAAGTCCACTTGAAACTTCTTTTGATCGTTAGCTTTCTGGAGATATCAGCTGCAAAGCACTACCTCCATAAAAATTCATTACCTATCACAAATCTATTAATAGTTTGAGTGTTTCAGAATAATAAATTAGCAGCTTGACTTTCCCAAAGAAAATTCACTAGAACTGTCCCATTGCACACAGCTGGTTCTTAACATCAGCTGATTTGTTATGTGTTCTCATGTCAGTCTTTACAAAGAAGTATTTTGTACTGTGAAGAAGTACTGTGTGTTGTAAAAACTATGATCCAAAACTAAGGAGGATATCTGCCCATGACCTGAGCTCAGATAATGAAACAACTCATCCATATTAGTAAAACATTAACAGAGGTTATTGGTTGTCATAGTAAAATGAGAGGCAGCATTGAACGTAATTTCATTTACGGACGTTCAGAAAATTGATATCATGGCTACAAGAATGTATAAATAACCAGCACACTGCATTTCTGGTCAACTGCAGCAACATCTCTGAAGGAAGCATTCTACAGGCTCAGCTCCTCTAAAGACACAGCAGAAACTGGATTCTGTAAAGCACACCGAGGAGCTCCTTTTTACAGAGCAGTTCTGAGAACATCCAACCGATTTTTAACTCTGCCTTCAACTGCATTTACCATTTATTTAAACAGCAATGTGCACGGGAAGTTGTGCTAAGTGCCTGGGAACCACTCTTATCCCCCTGGCTGTGCTATGTACCCTCGCTAACATTTTGCTGTTTTTCCCTGGAGGAAAAGTGGTTGACAAAAATGAGCACATTACAGATGAGGTCTGGTACTTCGGAGGGATCTTGGGATCTGGTGTGTTGGTAAGTATATAAATTCAGATATTTCCACCTTTCCCTTCCACCCACACCATGACTTTGCATTGCTGAATTTCTCCAGTACTTCAAATGCAGGCTCCACAACTGCAAAATCTTCTCTGATAAACAAGTTACAAGTCATCCAACAGTTTTGCATTAAGCAGCTTAATTTAGCGATAAGAAAAAAAATACACAGAACTGTTATATTACAAAGCAAATGTAACTTGAAGTCTTCCTAATTCAAATCGTATCTTTGTTATTAGATGATCTTTCCTGCCTTGGTATTTCTGGGCCTTAAGAATAATGATTGCTGTGGATGCTGTGGTAATGAGGGCTGTGGAAAGAGGTTTGCGGTAAGTGAGAATAAACACTGCAAGGACATAAAAGCTAAATTATTACCAATATAATATATGTATCTTCTGCTCGCAGTCATTGAGAGACTGTACAAATGCTGACCAGAGTGTAGGACACAAAGTCCTGCCATTTGTCTGAGCGCTGGGAAGTAGAAATAGAGGCTGTAAAAGCTGCATTATGCCTTTGATTCTGGGCCACAGGTATGACAACTTGGTGTATTTTGCTATCACAAGATACTTAGAGTTGCTATTACAATTAAAACTAATTTCTGACAGATCTACACTTAATTTTGCAGAGCATGACAGTTCACTCTTTAGACATTAGCCCACACATTGGGCTGCAAGTACTTCATTAGGTTCATAGGAAATTTCAGGTTGGAAGAGACCACTGAGAGGTCACCTAATCCAACCTTCTACTTAAAGCCAGGTATACCAGGCTCCACTTTGAATTCATAGCTTCCTTTCACATGAGAAGTGAAAAGTTTTAAATGGATACCTTTAGATACTAGTAAACACTTAAAGCATTTTGGTTTAAAAATGAGATTAAAGAAAAAAATGAATATATTTCTATTAGGAAAGTGTCCTTTTGAAATAAATTGTTTGGCTCGAGCAGATCATTACAATTTTTCAAAAAGAAGCAGGCTTGCAACTGAAAAAAAAAAAAAAAGGAAAAAGCAAATAGGAAAAGAATCACAACTGTGAGGTTAATAAGGAGCCTTTCCTAAATCCTGCCTGTATTCATGTAATCCCAACAAACCAGGTGGAACTTTGGGGGGGAAGGCAGAGGAATGGAACCACCTATTTCTCCCCACCACACTGTATTACCAATGTTCTGTTAGCAGTGAACATACTTTAGTTTAGCTTTGAAGACCACATGTAACTCAGGGACTATAAAAATTACTTGTGTTTTGCTGCTGGGGGGGGCACACCCATCCCTGTGATGCAGCTGAACCAGGAGCACAGTTATACCGGTGACTGGTGCAAAGCTGCGCCCGCTGCTGCGGGTAGGCACAGCCACATGCACAGTGCAACCCACACTGAGAAACTGGGTGTTATTGATGCAGTCACAAATACCAAATACACTGTACTGAAAGAGTCCCAATGGCCTTACCACAGCATGACTGAGAACTGAATTTGGTCTTGTATGTTAGCAGAAACGCTGTTATTATTTAAGTTAGCCCCATCAGCTATATCAACATAAAAATGCATGTGAACAGTCAAGGCAAGAGTCTCATGATGACACCTGAATAAAAGCCGAATAAAAGTTATGTTTTTTTCCTCTACTTGTATCTCTTTGATCCAGTAAAAGGCACTACCTCTACCTTCAAACTATTATGGCTACAAGTGCTTCAGAATTCAAGCAGGGCATTAGTTTTTGTGTTATTACATATCAGTATGTTTACTTACATATCAGTACATACCATGTTATATCTGATATCAGTATATCAGATTATTTTCATATGAGTATATAAAAATTCCATAATGGAAAGCCAGAAAGATAAAGATGTCCTTTCTAATCCATTCCAATTGCACTATTAGAACTAATGCTGACGAGTACCTGAGAGGAGACAAAGTATACCAATATGAAACCTGAAGGGGAGACTCTGGAAGACAAACTAGAATTACTTGGTACAAATGTGACCAAGACACCAAAGCCAACTTGTAAAGCATACTGTAGATTATTTTCTTTAATGTCTTGAGTGGTCCAAGACCTCAGCCTTGCTCGTTTGTCTTGAGAAAGACTTCCCCTTCAGTGAAACACAAGACCTTGAACAGGATGACTGTTGGACAAACACTATCTGAAGGGGAGGAGTGCCATCTACTGTGGCAGCATCCACCCCTTTTGCCTTCAGACAAATGGTGCCAATTGTTCCAAAGCTTTTAAATACCAGTGTAGGTATGTTACACATCCGGTATGTAATTGGGAACTAATATATTTCAGCCGTTCAGAGTGTAGGACCATTAAGAGCTGAATTAGGAGAATATACATTCACATTAATAAGATACATTTCATTGTTTGAATGAGAACAAAAAATAACATGATTTTTCTCTTTATCAGATGTTTTCTTCTATAATATTTGCTGCAGTTGGACTTGTGGGAGCTGGATATTGCTTTATTTTGTCATCAGTAGCCCTAAACAGAGGCCCAAAATGCAGAACTGGAACAGGGTGGACCTATCCTTTCGAAGATGGGTAAGACAAGACAATCAGAAAAAAAAAGTGACAAGTTTTAATTCTGTGGTATGATTTAACTTTCAAATCTGTAATTATACTGTTTGTCTACAAGACAGAAGCTCTTAGAAGAGCCAGCAGCTCACAGCAACACTACGTAAGGTTCAAGAGCAGATATGTACTTTTAAAATTAGTGTGTTTCAAAGGGGCACATAAAGGGAAATGCACAGCTTTCTAGGTTACTCCTGGAATGACAAGCAGTATATGGTGATAAATTCCACCTAGATGAACAGCAGTGACATCTTACATTGAAATTTGATGGCACGCAAATAATTACTATCTATGTATTATTTTATCTTGGTTATGAAATTTGGAGGTTGCCTGTTCCTCACACTCTGCAGCTCAAACATATTTGCTTTCATGTATATTTATCACTTACAGAGAGGTGGTGTAAAGAACGTGAGCAACCCCTAGCAATCCAGCTGCTGAGGCCTGAAGCCAGAAAAGGTCCAAATGAAAGCAGGGTACAATGTATTACCAAAGAGAGCAGGCACCAGCAGAATAGACCAACGAAGAGTGCAGTAAACTCACTGCCCCAGAATCTTTAATGCAGTCTTCCCCAGCCAATTGCTTCAATTGACCTAGAACCTAAACCAAAATTATGTTCTAGATATGTAGTACCAGTGCAATAAGAGAAATTATTTCTTGCTGTAATTAAAGCTAACAGAGACTCAGCTGTATCACAACAGTGACAACTTGTGACAGACCCCCCCTCTCTGTGAGCTCGCTTCATCTTCTTCATAACTGTTTTCCCTCCTCACAGGGATTACCTTTCTAACCATACACTGTGGAACGCATGTCAGTCACCTGAAAACATTGTCCCTTGGAACCTGACCCTCTTCTCCTTGCTGCTCATCATGAGTGGGATCCAAGCAGTGCTCTGTGGCATCCAAGTGGTGAATGGCCTGTTTGGAACAATCTGTGGGGACTGCAAATGTTGTGGATGTTGTGGGGTGAGCAACTGACTGTTTTCTTTTGCTGTTTTTCTACTGATAATAGATATATTCACACCTGACTAGCTGACACTCTAAAAACTAAAATAGCCTTCAGTGCCATGACTTCTTCAGTATAGTTGAAGCCCTACAGTGTCCCCAAGTGCTCAAAATACTATCTCAGTCTGTATTTATGGTGTCTATTCCATAGCCACTGGGAAATCATAAAAACATTTGAAAGTGACAGGAATGGTAGCCATTAAACTATCTCCATGCTTTTATTATTCCAGGGATCTGGAACTGTCTAAAGAATACGAATATTGCACGCAATCTTCTTTATCTTGGGAGGCTCCTTTTTGCAACCGTTGGGTAAAGCAGCCTTCAGATGCATCATCTCCAGCTAAGAAGATGAGAATGAAAGGCACTTCCCCTTAAGAAGCTCTGACTCCATTTCTAGCCTTCCTGAAAGCCTTTACCGTCGAATAAAATAAGCGAAATTCAACTCTAACATTTACATTAATTTCTGTAAACCAGTTTCTATCTACAAGAGGATATTCTCAAGCAAAATATTTTCTTTCCTGAGTCAGCTTTCCCAGTGGGGATCACCAAATGCTGCTGATACAAGCTCAGCTGTAATGCAGTTGTGTCTATTTTCTCTTGAGGTTTATCCGACAGAAATAACCACAAGCCTAGCTTTTTTTGAGTATGTTATGTGGAAAAGTGAGGACTTCTGTTTTCCAAACCCGTTATGATTAAAACTCTGTCTATAACAAGAAACACACATATATGTTTACATGCTGAAATTTATTCTAGACCTGTAATCTTCCTCTTGAATCTCTCATACAGAAACTATGCAGCCTGTGTAATTTAATGACATAGAAATATTCACCATGAGTAAACTAATCTGTTCCTACTTATGAAGGGCTTTTATCCCCCTGTTCATGGCACTAACCCACTGTGATCTCTTATTTAACAAAGGTGATGCAGTGACTTCAGAGTCACAGATTAAAAGATCTAGGAGGCATCTTTGGGGCCTACCTTTGAGCACAAAGGCAGCACAAACAACACTTAAATATTTTGTAAGACAGCTGTGTAACCTGTTCTTAAAAATCGCCAAGTTCAGATGATTGTGTGGCCTGTGCTATCAGAAAATATATCAATGTACTCTGCAGCTATATTAGAGACATCTCAAGAACCTAAAAAGTATTCAGAAGTACTAAAAGCTGGTGAGGAACATGCAAAAATGTGAAATAGCTAGATTTAGGTACAGTAACAAAAGCAAAGCAGCCTCAGTGATACACTGTGCAAGATGATTAATGATAAAAAAACCTCTTCAGAAACAGCTGTTTCTCCCACCTGCTCTACTGCATTGCTGGGGAATCTGAGAGCGCCCTTTATATGACCATGTACTGATGCAACTATCTTACATCTATTCTTTCATCTGCGGTCAGCAGCTGTCCTGCACCTCATCTCACATTTGTCTCGTTTTATTTATGTGAAGTCTTCGGGAAGATGGAATGTTTCTCAGCACCACTGAACAAAGGGATGGGTGGCTGCATAGTGTACAATTTTGATATATTAATAAACAGAATACATAAATCTTTGTGGGAGACTTGGAATAACAAATGACAGGAAGCCGTGATACCTAAAACCAAAACCAGCAGTTGGTTCATGAGTCAATGCTTAAAAGATGCCCAAGTACATTGTGGCTTTCTAACATGAGCTAATACCTAGTAGATACTGAAACAAGGCACACACATCATCTCAACCAGGACTGCATTTGTGCCTTGGTCTTGGGATGCATTGAACAAGTGTAAATGAACTGGAATCAGCAGCTTAGCTGATCTAGCATTTTCAAGAGCCAACAGCGCTGTTCCTAAATCTATTCAGTTTTGATTAACATCTGAGACTCTCCCCTAGCATTTAAATTCCTGGGAATCACACTTATCCGATTGTCAGTTCTGCAGCAATTGGAGATTGCTCTTTCTGTTTTACCTGAGCAAGGCATCCAGTAAAATCAAGGGGTGGGACTGATCATAGATTGTTGTGACAGGGAAAGATGCAACAGGCCAGCGATACTCCTGGTAGAAAAGTTCCAGATAAAGAGAGTGTTAGACACAAAAATAAGGATGTTGCAAGAGAGAAACTACGAGCAGCAAGAACTGAAGCTTTTAAACTTGACCTCAGTAGTCCTGACCAGCTTGAACATCACGGTTTCAGTGTGCACAAATATCAACACTTACACAGATGTAGAAATCCTAGTAACCTAAAGGAAAAATATTAGTAATGTCTGTAAAATCTCAGAAATGCATGTGTTAGCTGGACCCTCATTATTCACCCACAAAACCTGGCTGCTCAGCACCAGCTGACTGGGTGCTGAGAGCAATTCTGGAGCACCATTTCAGCTGAGAGCTTACAGAATTAGTTAACACACAAGTTATTTAACAACTCAGATTACAACATGAGGAGTGCGTGCATGCGCTTTTGAGCCCATGCATTTCGATTTCTGCCTGACAAAACTGGTGTCCCTGCACAGCTAAATGGTACACAGCTGGAGCTCTCTTTATTGGCTGCCTCCAATAGACTGCAATAAGATGATACATTAACCACAGTACAGCCTCACTTGTCAGGAATGATGCTTTATCTAACTGGCAACTTTTTTTAAAGGCTCATTTCCAAAATTAGGAAGTTAACATACACAAGTTAAAAGACATCTGCTTAGCCAAGAACAAAGAATGTTTTCTAACATCATTCTACTCTTGAATGTTCGTCACCTGCTCTCAGCTCAACTTTACCTTTCCCTTCATGGCTTCTACATTACTCATGGTGCAATCAGCCGTAAGGCAAACAGCGAACTACAACAACCCCTCTGCCCAAGGATGGGGAGACTGACTTGCTCTACCGCATTGATAGGAGTGGGGTCTTTGCCCCGAGAGTGAACACTGGTATCAGTGATGGATATCAGTAAAACTCCAGATAAAATACCTCTGAAGTTCCTCCTTGCCAAATTACGCTTTCATGGGGATAGAATGCGTTTAACTGAAATTACAAAAGCTCTGCTAATACCAGGGGACTTTTTATAGGCATCTTCACCTGAGAAGCACCACCATTATCCTCCACCTGCCACTGCTCATTTGCTGCAGGACCCCATCACTGAAATACCAATTGCTCCCACCTGTGGATCCAAACAACCCAAACCGAAAAATACCATTCACTGGCACTGAGAAATAAAGTCTACCAACTAACTGTGCTAGTTAAGTTTATGGCAATACTTGAACACTGCTATGTGCAGAAAAAGGGTGTCGGTGGAAAGTCTCCAGTGCTTTTGCGTGTGCAGGTTTCACCTGCCGGGGAATCTCCTGGCTGCTGAGGGTGCAGGACCAACGGCAGCACCCGGCCTCGGCTCTGCTCCTTCCCCCGCCGCGCTTCACGTAGGTCACCCTTCCTCCGCCCAGGCAATCGTGGGGTCAAGAGGCACCATAGAGTTGACCCAGCGGAAGGAAGGACCGAGTCCCTGCCCGTCCCTGACCTCCGCAGCAGCCCTAGCCAGCAAAACAACGGGAGCCCCCGAATGCATCTCCCTGCCCAAGGGAGACGCCGCAGTCTCCAGCGTGACCTCCTCTTACCTGCTGCCGACATCACTGCTTCCATCCTGATGATGAACCACCACCTGAGCTGGCGGCGGGGGGAACCTGCGCTGCCGCATCCGGACTGCGCAGAGCCAAGTGGGCTCAGACGGGGGGATCTGCCCTCTCTCCCTTCCTCCCGCAGTCACTCCTTCCCTGTCCATCCCCGCTCCCTTCATCCTAACGGAATGCCGTAAACCCCAGGTTACAAGAGAGCTTGTTTTTAGCCTAGCCTAACGTAGGCTCTTAATTTTTCCAAAATATTATAGCCATCACATTTTGATGAATAAAAGGTACCTGGTGAGGGATACAGGCACTGCTGTTGGTGCAGGGAAGAGTAAACTTTGAGGGCCAGGTAGCAAAAGGCTTAGGAACAAGCTTTAGTCCCGTGCTGAAAATAGCCATGTCAGGATGCTCTCCCGACAAAACTCTATGCAAAAGGATGTGAGAGGTGACACTCCCAGGGGCAAGGTGCACACCTCCACCCAGGTGTGAACGCTAGCACCGGGATCCTTTACAGCTGTGCAGTTGTCTTTGCAGCCCAAAATGGCTTCCTGAACTCATGCACAGAAACCAGGACAGAAGGCCCAGCAATAGGACTGCTACATTAAACGGTTATCTGGGAAAGCCAGAGTACTGACATGCCTCCTCTGCAATGCCTGGGGCTTCCTGCACATCGCAATGTCGGGAAATCCCTCCCTGGCAAAGAGGTTTCTTACAGCTCTGAGGCAACACCACACAGGAGCAGCTATCTGTGTGGAGCACCGCTGAGCAGCTTGGAAGGAGAGAGGTCTTCATTAGGAACAAACAGAATGGCCTTCATAAACAAACACACATTCAGTGTTTCTGCCAAAATAAATACTTAATATTCCTGAGTAAATAAACTATGAATTAGCAAACACATTTCTCAAAAGAACTAATGCACTTTGCATATCTGTTTAGTCGCAGTTCCACAACTTCTCTGTCTAAAAGCAAGATACTTTTAGAAGCATTCTAACAATTAAGTGATAGATTATGATTTGTGTTAAAAAAAAAGGAAATAGAGAAGTGATAGCTTGTTACAAAATATGGAAAGTCATGAAAGGAGAAACCATTAATATGGGACAGAAAGTAACTGTATGAGAAATGAGTTATTATATCCAAGACAATGTTTACAAAAAGTTGCCATCCATAACTTCATTGGGTATAAGAAAAGCAAGTGTTTAGAAAACATGGGGTTAAAATACTTTTAGCCTAACTT
>JASSUY010017926.1:0-29138 GCA_032466535.1 Forpus xanthops
GGAGAGAGGCGGGCCGGCGGTGGGGCGCGGCGCGGGCGTCCCGCCGAGAGGGGGGGAAGGCGGAGGAGGGGAGCGCGGGTGCGGCGGCGCCGGTGGCGGGTGGCAGCGGCGGGGACACCGGCCGGTACTCACTCTCGTCAGGCAGCTGATCGAGCTCCGCCATCTTGAACGAGCCGCGCCGCTTTTTCAAAGGCTGCCTGGCGCGGTGCATTCTGGGGGAGGAGACGGGGCCTTGCGCGAGGCGGCGCTGCCGCCCGGCGGACCAGGCGCGTGCGCGGCGGGCGCTGAGGGAGCCCAACGGCTGAGGGGAAGGGAAGGGGCGGCGGGAGGAGCCATCACCCACACACACACACAGACACACACTTGCATCCTGCACCGCTCCGCTTCGGGAGCGGGGACAGCGCCTGAGACACGAAGTGTGCATTGCCCCCTCAGGGCCTTCGGGGTGCCAGGGAGCGGGTGCCTGGCGGCTAGGGGACGGGAGGCTGTCACTTGGTCCGAAGGGTCACCGCTAACTTAAAGGCTTTAAACAATCCCAGTGTTATATCGATCTTCCTTCATTAAGTAATGTTTTTATTTTCTAAACTGTTACCGTTCTCCGTGTGTCTGCTTTTCTTAGCTGTCTGATGGCTAACCGCAATGACTGCAAAGGTGAGACTTGAGAAGTAGATTATAGGAATGAAAAACCAGCGTGATCGACCCTGCCCTTGTAGGCACAATCCATAGCTGAAACACTGAGTTGAGTTCAAGGCCTAAAGGTCAAGGTCTCACTTGTTCTCACCCAGCGCAGAGCCAATAAACCACTGGCAGTAGGTACTTGTGGCCTCACACGCTCCCTGTTCCGGTCTGCCCTCTAATGCAGTCCCCAGCCACCACGGCTGAGAGCTGTCTGGAGGCAGCAGATAGCTGGCTGCTTTGTGTCAGACATCCTTAAGGCTCGGGGCTTTGTGCTCACAGACCCTTAGCTCTGCACCACAGTGAATTTGTAAGCTTCTGCACCAAGAAATCTAAGTGGGGAGGTATCAACTGCAAACCACAAGCACCTTAAAGTGCTTACGGACCAGACTTTGTGTGTGCTGGGCTTTGACAACAGTACCTACTGCTACTTACACCAAACAACATGCCTTGTATTTATATATATGTATATATATATAAATGCAAATTGAAGTTCAAAATAACCTTACATATTAGTCAAGTCTAAATCTGTGTCACATTGCCGACAGCAGTGTGGTGTAATGCAAAATGGATGCTATGCCTGTTCGTGTATTTAAAAGCATGCAGGTAAACCCAGTGATTCTGCAAAACAGAGAAAATGTGGATCTGGGACATGGAATACAGTCTTTCATTTGCATTCTTAATTTGCTAATGAACTCAATGACTGGGAACTCTAGCAGGTTGAGAGAGGCAGATATAGGTCATGTTGTTACACAATTAAAATAAGAATAATAGAAAAAAAAAATCAATGCTGCCTTTGTGCTTAAGAGGGAAAAGCGAGTTTCTAAGAGAAACAAAGCGAGTAAAATCCTTCAGAAACGTCCTCAGGGCTTTTTACGTACATTGTAAAATTGTTTGGGGTTGTGGTTTGTTGTTTTGGTAAAAAGACAGCATTCCCACCCCCTTTTTCAGGTGTTTTTTAAAGGCTGCTAAACCAGCCTTCCCTCCCCTTAGTCCCCAAAGGGCCCGAGACATTTCAGCGAGAGCTTTCTGTACTGCACAGCGCAAAACAAAGCCACTACAGTTGAGACACAAAGCAGTGTAGGCATAACACTAAATAAACTAGGAAGAAAGAGCAATAGCGATCTGTGCTATTTCAAAGGCAAAACCCATGCAACATTAATCCCTAGTGCAGTTTTCTTCTTTAACAAATCGCCTCTGTCACCAGCAAAGCCTGACATGGACCAGACCTCCAGGCTCAGGTAGACAGTAATGTGTAACAACACTAGCAATTGCCTGCATTTCCTCCGACTCCTGTTGTTCTGAGGGTTGTATGTTAAAGCTCAGCTATCAGTGGTGACACTGAGACTTCCACAGCTGACAGAAGACACTGATCATCAGCACAGTTTTTACTGCTGGGCTTTGTAAACCTTGTCACCAGGTCTCCCTGTGGTGAAAGTAGCAGTTGCCCAGTGCCATCCTGATGCAAGAGCTTTCACCAAGGCAGAGTTATCTGGGAAGAAAAACTTTTACAACACAATCACATTTTGCAAGTCCTTAAAACCTAGATTTCTGGGAGCAAGAGGAAAACCAAACCCAAAAACCACAGCGCCTTTCAGGTTTTCTTTGGACGTTGTGATTGAACTAGGAAACAGATTAAAGAACCGAGAGAGACTTCCCAATGCCTTCTGTTTAACATCTTAAAAACTACTGGGTCAGAAGGTAGAATTCAGCTCCCAGCAGCAGGACACTGGGTATTCCTTCCTTCCATTCCAGCAGCTGCGTTTGGAAAACATTTAGCAGAAGCCATTACCACCCATTGTGCTGAAAGCATAACAACTGACACTATATTATGAGGATTCCTGCTATACAAGACCTTTCACATCTTGGCCCTTTATGAGTGATGCAGTATTTCTACTTTCTGGTTTTCCATTTCTCCTGTGTGCTTCCCAGTCAGAAACATAACCCTGTTTGACAAAGCCATAAACAGTGCTGTTGGACAATACATGAAGTTTGAGTGCATTCCTTCACCATGCTGGCAAATCTGCACTTTGAACTTGTGTGGAAATGACACAACTCTTCTTACAGACAGGCAGAGAGACCAAGAGCATCTGTGCTCATTGCTAACAACCTGCCATTAGGTGCTGCTGACTCACCTGCCTTGCATAGATGAATGCAATCTTTAAACCTGCTCTGCTCATGCCATTTGCCTTCCCAAAGGGTCATGTTTGGCAACTGCTCTTAATGGTGTATGCCAAAACGCTGCAGAAAGCGCTTCCACACTCCAATTTCCCCTTAATTACTGCAGATGATATTAAGACATGGGTTACACCACCTACTAATCAACGTGTTCACAGTCTTGTCAGCACAGCGCAGGTAATGCTGTGTCCCAGAGACAGCTAGGGTGTCATTTTCTCATCTCCCCTAGGCAGGCACTGGGAGTAGGAAGAAAAGCACAGACAGCTGGCAGGAGAATGCACTCTCCAGTCACTGAAGCACATTCTTGTGAAGTCTGAGTCTTATGGAATTAGAATTTGTAACAAGGAGGCAGGGGAAGCAGTAGTTTCCCCTTTCAATTGCTGGGAAGCTAGTCCTTCTTCTCACCTTCAGACAGTACTGGCATAGCTCTCTCTGTGAAAGCGACCTGCAAGCCCCACCAGCCTACATGGCTACCTCCACACTGGAACAAATGGAAACCAGGCAAGTCATGTTGGCTGGGATCTACACCTGCAGTTTTCCTCACAGGTGCCAAAATGATCATTTCTGGAGAAGTAAGCTGACATATTTGAAAGCAAAGCTCTCGGTCAGATGTGTGTACTCCACAACAGTGGAAACTATTTTTGTATGGGCATAACAGGAGTGACAGTATTACAGACTAAGTTAAAAACCTCACCACATATATAAAAGTAACTTAAGTAAAATGCTAAGTGGGATATAAACTGGCCATAAAAAAGCCCAAAACGTCAGCAAAAATTACGTCCCCAGAACACATAGAGGGAGGTCTGGAACAGTCTTCCAGAAGGCAAGCTGAAGCAAAGACCTCAGTACTTACGAACAAAGCATAATTTGAGTACAAGACTGAATGGTATTGAGAAAGTTTGATGTGCCCAGAGGCCTTCTTCATATATAATTTGTTACTTTGGGAGTTTTTTTACCCCCTTTCCTCTGATCAAAACACAAAGAGGTGCGTGGGGAATTCATTAAAGGCTGTACCAACTGATATAAAGGTTGTTTTACGACTGAAGTACTGGGTTGGGCGACCTGTGCTGTATTTTTTTCCCCTCAAGACACTTCTTTCCTGCATGAACTCGGGCCTAAGTTACAAGCAGTTTACACTGACTGCCCATCAGTAAGCCCAGGCTGGCATTCTTCAGTTTACCCCACTCACATAGACTTCATGAACTATCACAACATTTGTGAGCCATTGTATAACAGAGCCTCCAGTCACGCTAAATACAGATAAAATGGTTAAATATTTATAAATTGCTTTTTGTAGCCGAAATGTAGCTCAGAAATTATTCCTCAACATACCTCCTCTGGAAAAGCAGAGGATGTCATGGGACCTCATGTTTTGCCAAGAAATGGGACTACCTATTCATCCAGCTCTGCTTCATGCACATCCTCCAAAATTAACACTTTCAGTGGTTGTCACCACGCTGCTCTTCTCAGCCTGGCCCCGGGGACAGGCTGTCTGTATGCTGGGTCATAGAGGCACCAGTGCCTCCTTTCAGAGGCAGGTCTGCCTTGTGGTCAGACAAGCGGGCAGCAGCAGTGCCTGAATTCACATTAGATTTCACTGCAGGACAGACAGTCACATCAGGGCTCTCCTACAGTGCCCAAAGGGCAGCTGCTGCTTCTTCATAAAGTCCTGTCGCACTGCATCTTTTACTGCTGTACTTGCAAGGTTAGACAGATTGGGATAACTTGCTCATGCTGCAATTGTAACTGAGCAGTACATACACACCATAAAGCATTCCTTGGGTTGGAGAAAAAGGGAACTTCGAGGCACCTATGGCACAGTTTGACCAAAGGAACATCAAAAACATCTACCTTGGATTCCTGGTTCTAAACTGTAAGCTGATTTTTTTGGGGGTGTGAGGAGAGCAGGGAACCAAAAAACAATATACCTCACAACTCAAAATGAACCAGTTCTCATTTTGTCTTTCAGAGACTGACAAGATTACACTTAAGTACACTGACCAAACCATTCTGTTGGAAGCAAAACGATCATGAGCCACTTGTTAAACTACTAAAGAACCAGAAGATAAGGGCCACACTCTTGACTTCCTCTCCAAATCCATTAGCACCAACCTCAGTCAATTCTTTTTTGTTGAACTGTCCTCAAGCCATGTCAACACTTACCTAGTTCTTCCACATCTTCTCTCCCCAGCAGCAGCTTTGTTTTCCATTTACTATTCCTCATCCTCCTCTCCTTCAGGGATCCTGAAAACATCTGCACCATTAGCAACCACTCTGGCTTCAAACTCCTTTTTCAAGAAGGCACTGTGACGTGACAGTGTTTTAGGAAACAGATCTTCTGTCTCCATGCAGGTTACAGAAGTCGATAAAGCTGCAATAATCAGAATGAGCTTGAACTGTTCTTTTTTGGGAACTGTCATAGTGAATGCACAGCGCTGCCCCTGGGGATTAGCCAGCTAGCCCTAATAGCTCAGGGAAATCAGTAATTTTTGTAGAGAAAGAACTGATGTTGCTACATAGTTAAGTACTCCCATATCGCTCAATGACTTACTGAAAGTGAGAAGTAAAAATGCATCACTAAACATCAAAATTATTATTAGTTTATATTGACAAGACTGGGAATTCAAGACGGCTGCAGTGGCAACAGACCTCACTCAAACTCATGATGAGCAAAGTTTGAGCCCAGACTCAACTTATGGCTTTGTTAGGACATGAGTCTACAACAACCAACTTACATCACGTTGAAGACGGATATTTAAAGGAGGTTTATTGGGCTAATACTAAATTCAAACAGCCACAAGTTCATTTTCCATGTTTACCACACCAACTGTTAACAGATGAAGTCTCAGTGGAAAAGTCCAAATTTTCATCTCACCACAACTTCCTGAAACATGGCTACAGATTTCAATATCTGGCATTTGATCTTGAGAGAGAGATAATCATGTTTTAAGAACATTCTACCAAATACATTTAAATCATGACTCAAAACCAAAACAATTTGGAAGCTGTGAAACATAAAGCTGTTAGTACGAAATTAGCTTTTATTTTTTACCTCAAAATAAGTGAGCATTTCTCATTTATTCCAACGAAAACTGAAAAAGGGTATCTTAAACAAGGGGGAACCTTAACAGAGCAAATACCACAAACAACCTCAAGTTCCTTTAGTTGCTATTGCCCAGCTGTGTTTGGCTAAAAACACAAGCTTAATTTTTCTGGGGGGGGAGAGGTAAGTTTGCTCAATTAAAAGAAACACTTGAAACCCCCCAAATTAGAAGTGGTATATAACAAAACCAGGAACTTGTTCTCATCACAATTCAGGTCCATGTGTTGCCACACATTTATATAAAACTTTCACTAAGTGTTGTACTAAATAGGACTTAGTAACCTCTTCTGCAGGTTAGCTCTTGATATCTTGGTATGAGAAGTCAATGCGTAAGCATGTCAGAAGTCAACGCTATAGTGTAACTACAGTATAACTCTAACAGGGCTTCTAAATACTGTTCACCAGAGTGATGTCTTATAGTTGAATTTCAGTTTCAACAGGTACTTCAGATTCACCTGAGCAACGTCATACACAATATATCTGGGAAGAACATTAAGGAATAATCACAGTTGCCGATACTAGTAATAACACAGAAAAATCTGAAAACACAAACTTCACCTTTGAACTTGTGTTACCACACAGCTGCTGATGTGATTAAGCAGTTCTATCTGCTCAAACCACAGATCTTTAAATATGACTGCTCTTTGAATCTGAAACTGTTTTATGCAGTATTTAAAAATGAACAACTGACAGCAACATGGAGAATTAAGGATGGTGAAGCAGGAATCCTGAGTGACAGACAGGTGAAGATCAGTTTGTGTCAGCCAGAGCCATAACACACATCATCTCTTGCACTACCTAAACAGTGAAGCAAGGGAGCCTACATGAGATCTGAAGTTACAGACCTAGCATCTACAGTTGTAACTGCAGTTCTGTTGCTACCTTCCAGCACAAAGTCATTAATGTCCTTTTAATTTCCCACTAACACCCCCCCCCCCAGACTGGGATCACAGAGAAGAGCTCTACAATGGTTGGCAGTGCTTTCACATTCCATCATTGCTCCAGACAGTCTCAGCTCATCTATTTCTCAATACTTCAGGCCTCAAACTTACCTCCAGATCCTAATTCAGGTGAGAGGCATTCCCATTATATACAGTGTAAAACAAAATGAATGCACATCATGTTACCTCAATTACCTAGCTCACCAAGAAAAGACAGTTTCTACACAACTCAGAGGTTCTATTAACAGGTTACCTGCTTCACTGTCAGTGAAGAGATTGACCTGGGACCTTAGCCATCACATACTCTTATGACTGTTGAGCACACATTAATTTGGGGGCATTTCTGTCTACAAAGAGGCTTAAGGGCTGCATCTCTTATGGGCATCTGAGATTTACCTCAATACTTGCAAAGGGTCTGGGGAACATAAAGAACCTGTGTGATGAAAGTCTCCCATCAAGCCACAGAGCTGGCTCCCCCATCTCCTCCTGGCCAAACTGGCCAGCCACAGCACCACAAGGAAGAAACCAGACTGTAGTGATATGAAAACATAGGCTGCATTCCCCCACTCGTTGTCTGGCACGTCTCTGAGCAAGACACTACTGGGCAGCGTTGCCTGGCCACTCCAATGCCTCAAGGTACTGAGTCCTGTTGTGTCAACAGCTACTTGCTATGTGTATTCTTCCCTCTTTTTGCAGAGTGACAATTTAAGTGTGAAGACTGTAACATCATCTCCCATGGAGAAGAGATTAAACTGCCTGCGAGCACTCCAAAGCAGATCTAAAAGTAAAACCAGTGTGCCAAAACTCCTAGGTAGCATTAGTGAGGTCCTGCTAAACTCAGCAACATCAAACACAGCATGCAGCCAACGTAATAGCAAAGGATACTCATTATACAGAAGACAGGTATCATTAATTCCTGTTGAGATCCCATTCCCTAAGGGAACCTCTACACCACCAAGGGTGGTAGTGGCTGTGGGATCTGGTGCCGTTTTGCCCAAGCCTAGAAAATGAAAAGACATTAGTTACCAATCTAGGATACAAACACAGACTTTGCATGTACAGAAAATGACTCATCAGCCAAATATTACTTTGCATACATTTTCAAATGCTGATCAAGCGCAAAATGTGTCTTAAAAAAGACTACAGAGAACATAGCCTGTTTACTCAGTTCAGCATCACCAGACTTCTGCTGGTCATGCTCTGCTACCTTAAAAAACAGAATTTCAGACTTCTGGCCGTTGTCTAATCTGTATGATCAAAGCTAAACCAGAGCAGACTTAAAGCTTTCACATCTTAGGTCCATTACTGAAAACATGCACATTGTAGCATTTTCAGAGAAATATAGCAAACCAATTCTCATTGTCTTTAAATTCTTCAATACAAATCTAGTTTGACATCCATAATCGTGCGAGTAGTATGACAAAAATGCTAATCACGTTTTATTCTATTTTAGACCAGTGATTTTTAAGCCTCTCAAAATGAATAAAGAAATGCCACTCGTTACTGAATGTTACTGTTCTCCACTCCCCCGTTTCAAAGCAGAAGACAGGCACGCTCACCATTTCTTTTGCTTGAATTAGAGCTAAGTCTTTTCTCTCATCTTCTTTTTCACGGTAATACACTGATACATTTTGCAGATAGAAGTGCAATGAGAACAGCTGTTCCATCTGAACTTTCATTCTCAGCTTTTCCCTTCTCTCCAAGCTTCTAATGCACTTTGAAAGCCAAACAATTATTCTTCTGATCTATCAAGCCTCTCATCTTTCTTCTAAAATACACAGTATTGTTGGGATGAAAGCGAGTAAGAAGTCAAAGAGTGCACTTTACATTTTCTCTTGTGTAATATCAAATGAAAGATTCCTCCTGAACTCCAGGCAACACATTAACTTTGGTCATAACTTTCAAAGTGCACCAACTCCCTTCTCAAAACACCACATACACATATAAAGATGCAACTATACAGTAACATTATGCAAGCTCTTAAAGGAAGTACAGCTATGAAATTACTACAGTTCCCTTCGCTAAACAGAGAGCCATAATGTGAGTTTGCCAGTGACAACTACTGCTTACCTTTCACACTGTGCTTTCCCTTGGGCAATTTTGTGATGTGAGAAGCATTCTTTAGCTCATACCTGGACAGCACAAAGAACACAAAATAATATTTTACATTCGTCTTAAACTACCTGGGTGAAAAATCACATTTTAGGCTTCAGTTTACTGTGAGTTAATATAAACCTGATTCAGATTCTAATCTGCTGGACTCAACAGCCTTCCTTTCTCTCAGTTACTAAATTTTAATAATATTGGCATTTGATATATATTATTTATATATAAAATCATACGTATATATATATATAGATAGTACAATATTCTAAGACCTCTTAAAAGTGATGTTTCTCTCCACCCAGCACCAAACAACTCTCATTTTAAGACAAAAGAAGTCTTCTTCAAAGAAATAACACATACTTTTTCTTCATATTGCAGAAAAGGCTGGCAATTTTAGCATCACCTTCTACCACAATATATTATGCATGTTCAGCAAATACTCTTCATAAGTTACTTACATATTTCCAAGGGCAACTTCACCCAGTAGTATTAAGCCTATGGGATCAGCTTGAGATGTGTGACAGTAGTTGGCACTCTTGGATACCATGTCTGCAAAATAGATGCCCTTCCCAAACATGTAGCCAGTCTGCAAGCAGAAAAAAAAAAGAAACCCAAAAGATTGGGACAATAAAACACAAAGGCAGCATTAAATCCACCTGGGCTCCCAGGAGAACAAAACTGCAACTGAAACTCTTGTGGGCACCAGTGAGCACCCCACTCTGGACACAAAGTGTTGTCTGCATGCTGGGAGATAACATTGTGCCCTCCTCACATGGGAATTCTCCCATTTAGATTGTCTCTGACTGCGGATGCCACTGGGCACAGGGATGTAGGAGCAAGAGAAGCTGTTTCACATACCACAGGAGCTTCAGGGGGAGCTATCCGGAGACCCTGTGAGAGGATACCAGCGAAGTTGGTGGTGCGGGAACCATGCCACAGCAATTGGCGGTTGTGAAGCTGCTTAAATGGCTTGTAACGCTGGCTCTCCCCTTCACGCTCAATCCTGAAGATCTTCAGGTCAGAAAGGGATAGGAGAAAAAGAACAACTGAGCAAATAAACTCTTACCTTCATGCACCTAAACCATGCCCATCCAGAATAGAGACTAATCTGCTAGGAAAATTGATCTGGATGGTTTTAGTACTTGCAGCTTGCTATGTCATGTTAGCAAAAAGGAGGGAGCATCAACCACACAGTACTTGTTATTGATTAGTTCTCTGCCTTCCCTCTGTATTTTCATTGAGACCATAATTTTCTGAGAATTCATTAAATGAGCTAAGGCTCAATTTGAGATGATTATTCCTCCACCTCCTTTTGAGGCCAATTAAATGAAAATAAGAACACATCCCAAAAGAGATCTCAGTAAGCTTAGATTCATCTCTGCCTAAGCTTTTCCTATTCAATGACAATTGGATTATCAAACTATCCCTTCAAGAAAGGAAACTGGAAAAGCTACTCAAGTACAAAGGGAAACAGCAAACTAGTAAGTCAACTTAGAAAAGTTCATCTGCACAAAATTAAACCCCGGTATTGCCCAACTTACATCCACAACTTTGAGATCATATGCGTTGTGAGTAGCAGCGTGAGTGTTTTTCACATATTGTTTAATAATCTTGGCTTCTTCTGAATCTTTGTCAACAACCTGCAAAGAGGCAAACAAGAGAAGTTTCTTTAGCATACAAACAAGCAGCATTCTTATAACATGATGACATCTACCCTATGCTTGCAACTCCCCATTTTAAGCCTCCTTTATCATTTAGGTGGAAATTTATTCCCAGCTAGAGAAGAGGTACAGGTATACAGACAGTGCTCAGTCACACTGTATATGAGACAGAAAGGCACCTCTGGAAACCGAGGTGATTTTCAACTCCCCTGCTCAAAGCAGGAAGAGGTTGCTAAGGGCTGAGTTCAGTCAGGCGTTCAACACCTCCAAGGATGTAGCCTCCACAGCCTTTCTAGGCAACCTTTTCCAGTGTCAGTGTTTACTGTGAGTGGTCAGAGAAGAGAATCCAAACCAAACACTACCAAAAGCTTTTCTTTTATTTAAATGCAGTTTCCTGTATTTGAATTTGAGCCCTTTGCCTCCTGTCACCGGAAACCACTGAGAAGAGTCTGCTTCTGTCTTCTTTACTCCCTTCCCCAACCAGACATTCATAAACATTGAGAAGATATCCCTTGAACCTTCTTTTCTTCAGGTTAAAAAGCTCCAGCTCTCTCAGCATCTCTTGTACAACACATGCTCCAGTCCCTTAACAGTCACAGTTGTCTTTCATTGAAATTATGCCAATACATCTGTCCACTTACAGTTTACATGATTTGTTATACTCCAAACTAACAGGGTATCAGCTTGTATTGTCACTCATTTCCTTTTATTTCCTTTACCTTAATATCAGTTCGAAGTTTTTCATAGTTGATGTCAATTGGGTCTTTATCTCCATCATCATTTCCACCTCTGAGAAGGCTGTAAGCCACCTCAATATCAAGCAAGTTGTCCAACATCTGCACTTTGGCCTGCATAATTTCAAGAGGTTATTTTACTTGTGCCTTTGACATGTTCAGAGTATCTCTGGAATACCCCAGTATTAAAGACTATGTGAATCACTGGCCATGAACTGCGCTCTAACTACACAACACTGTCTTTTTTCTTGAAACATATGTATATACTTAAAATATATTAAACCACACACACATATACATATTTAAGCCGTAACATATAACTTATCTTCTAATACCTCATATATATAATTGTTTGTATCTGTGTAAACACATATATGCATATAAACAAAACAGTATTCTGAAGAAAAACAAGCTTAATGTCATGACATTAAAATAAGACTTAAAGCCTCACACATTCTGTCTGTTGGAGGCCCACTATCAGACCTGTTCCCTGCACACAATATACTGTTTCCAGTCAATACCTGAATGTATTCCAAGTTGTTTAGGAGAGGTGGTTTCTTCATCCCAAAATCATGAGGAATCAGAGTATAGAAGCGGTTGGAGAGGTCCAAGATCTGGGAATCTGAACCACTGTCAGAAACTGCCTAGACAAGACAACAAGCACCAAAACAAATTACCAAGTAAGACAAGTCTCTGTAGCAACAAACACACAAGATACTTGATGTTTAACACAAAACCAGCAATACAAATACTGCTAATGCTGAAACTCTCACAGCACTAAGAATAATTCTGTTTGCTCTGCATGTAGTAAGTCACAGCACTTGCACTGAGATGCACAGAACTTCTGGTATGAGAGAAATCCAATATGGATTATCTTCTTGGAAGGCAAAATAAAGGCCTCTGGATATGGAAGTAGTGCATGTCCTTGGCAAGATTCTGGTCTACTCTAACAACTGAAGCAAAACTTCCTGTACCACTGCTATGCCAGGAAGTCTATGATAAAAAATGGGATATGCTGGTACACTTTTACAAATAGCACAGGTAATACTATGTAGTGATTCTTGGAACTGTCCAGATCACGATGTGTAAATACAGTAATGTCATCAAAACAGACCCTTTCCTGTGCCAACTGAAGCTTTATTCTCATCCTCTAACAGACTCCTGCGAGGTGGAAACACCAGTTCCATTTGCTTAACTGCCATTTCTGTCTGGCTCAGCCTGAAGTTCGTGCTACAAAGGTGTGAAAGATACAAGTACTGCCCAAATTGGTACAACAGTGAAGGGAACTGACTGGCTACCCACGGAAGCCACATCCTCTTCTCTTCTCCAGCTAGAGAGAGCATAGATCTTTATACACACAGCTCAGCATTCACCCCACACCAAGCGCAGAACAGCTTCTGAATTCCTCTCCTGCTCTTAACATCTCCTTCATGCTCACCTGCTGAACCTCATTGAGGATGGAGTATGCGCTCTGGATCTGCCTCTTGCTCAGTTTTCCCAATGGCATCTTCTGCAGGTCAATCTGATGAAGATTTAAATTATTAAAACCGGATTTCACTACATTGAAACTACAGCATTCCCTCTCTGGTTTCTAGGGAGCTAATCTCCCCATGTTGGTAGGACTGACCACACAAAGAATGGAAACATTTCAGACTTGGTATTAATCTCTGTGGATCCAGGGATTATGTCAGAAGGACAGTGCAAGATACTGAGAATACATCCTGTATGCAAAGGAATACTGCAATAGGAAACTGAGCATACATGCGAGGGCAACACAAAAATAGTGCACCAAACTTCTGGCTTGAAGTTTAATATTAACCTAGTGTCAGATGCATTCCTGAATCACTTCAATAACCATATGGTTCAGGCTGGCAAAGAAACAAACTGAATGAAGTAATTCTTATTCCTAAATTCCTAATCTTATTCATAAAATACAAAAACTTTACCCAACAGTTATCAAGGGTCAAATGCAAAGAGGCTGCAAGATGCTTCATATTCATTAACAGAACACAAACAACTGAAAAAGCAACTAAGTTAGAAACGATGTCTTGGTTGCCCACATTTACCCACTGATTTAATTTACATGTTGCTTTTGTTTGTGTGTTGATGGATCTTGGAAGAGTTTTGGATTTGCATTAAATCCTTGCATAGTTAAGGACCATCTGAATGAACAAACATTTGCCAAAAGTCAAGTCCGATGGAGTCTTTTACAAAGATCATACATACACCCCCTGAACTCTTGATAGTACTCACCATCCACCCTGCAGGTCAAACTAGCTTTTCTTTAACTTGAGGTTTAAGACTCAGCTCAAGGACAGAAGATCTGTGAAATCATGTATATTGCTTACTGTCCAGGTACGTTCCACATTATTTAGTCAATATGGAGCTAGGAAACCCAGCAAATCTCCTCTGCAAGCTGAACTCAGAAGGTTCTTCCAAGCAACACAGCTTGGTGTGAAAACTCTCAGGTGATTTTGCATGGAGATTTCCACCCTCTACTGGGCTTAGAGCTTTAGTTGCTAAGCATACATAAAGCCAGATACTAAGAGAAACCAAGGTGGACTGCAAGAGAGAAGAGACGCTTCAAAACGATCATGTCTTGGGAACATGAGACACATGAAGCTGAGATTAATAACCTAATAAAAACCAACCCCCAATAGATTTGTAGCTCCCAAACTTTTGGGGCAAATTCTTTCTTGTGGAGTACCATACATCCATTTATTAGCTGAAAAATCATGAAGGACAAGTCAAATGAGCCATTTAACTGGGATGTGCAGATAGCTGCAGACACCTATACTAGCTGTAAGTTATATAAACATATAAACTAACACACAGATGCACTAACAGATAAACACTAACACCTATAAACTAACACATTTCCCAGAAACATGATTTAGGAGAAGTGCATCTCCTACAGAGCCCACAAACAGCTAGAGGGTTGGAGTTTGTGTCTCCTTTGACTCATGGGAGGTGAACAGAGTCAACCTCTGAAACAAAGCTAAACTGCATCCAAAGCTTTATCATTACAGGCATCAAAAGAGCACAGCAGCCAAAGGGCTGGGTCTAAAATAGCAGCACTGCAATTACTGCCAGATGCACTGAGGGTAACACGAGGAATTAGCTCCACATCACAGATGTGTGCACCAATATGTCAGGGAGAGACAAGGGAGATGTTTGCCTTCCACCCAGCCACAGCACTGGAATAGACTCGCCCCTCTGGCCATTTGATGTAAGGCAAAGACATAGAGAACTGCGATAAACTCCTGTATGCTCAGGGAGGTAAACTCTTGAAAACTATATTAGATGCAGGAAGAGAAATGCATCAGATAAATCTATTGTTGCTTAAGGGAAAGACTTAAAGAGTTTGCTACACTTCTGGCAGAGTGAGAGTGCCTGGATGGAATGAACTAGTTGAGATCAGGCTGATTAAAGGAACCAAGTAGCCGTTTCCAGAGGAGGCACAGAAACGTCTAACCAGGAAAACCATTATTTCCTCTAACAGAAAACAGCTGTTTGGCAGCAGCACCAGCACAGGAAGATAAATTTAATAGGAAGACAGGCCCATCTGGACTCCCAGGTCTGCTACAGATCTGCAGATGGTATGAATTAACACAGTATCAACAAAGTTCTATAAAACCAAGTTACAGAAGATTATGATCAGTTCAGAGTCTTCAGCCAGTTCCAGCTACAAAGAATTATTAGTATTTCAGAAGACTTTGATGAAAAAAAACCACTGAAGATACACAATTAACCCAAGGGACTACAAAATGTTGGGCAAGCCATCTGAAAGCTTGAAGGTAACCTGTATAAAATGGAGCAAAGCTTGTTCTGGAAAGTAAATACACAAAACACTGATACAGAGGGCAAAGAGCTGCTCAAATATGAAGTCTTAAGGCAGGATACCTAAGCTGGCTGAAGAACCCTGGAATTTGTTATTTAGAATTAACCCAGCTTGAATGGCTGCATTAACAGAAACTCCAAAAACCAGTAAAACTGTTTCTGTGCAAGGAGAGACAGATAATGCTACCAGATCACTCTCTGAAAGCTTGTTAGAAGCACAGATCAAGAGGTATGGAGGAAGAACAAATGAAAAGAGGGCATTATTAGAACAAATGAGAAACATAACAACAAAGGAAACCTGAAATTTGGCCCTGTTCAGAACAGGCTCTGGACTTTGTAAAGGCACTTCATCAGTGCATGCATAATCTGGCAGCTCTTCTCAAGTCTGAGCTGCATGCTCATTTGCTCCCTAAATTAGTGGTAGTACTTCCCCTCCACCTCAAAATACGGTTCACCACTCACAAAGAGAAGTGCATCCAGACTCACATAGAATCATAGAATAGTTAGGGTTGGAAAGGACCTTAAGATCATCTAGTTCCAAAACCCCTGCTATGGGCAGGGACACCTCCCACTAAACCATGCCACCCAAGGCTATGTCCAACCCGGCCTTGAACACCACCAGCAATGGAGCATTCACAACTTCCCTGGGCAACCCATTCCAGTGCCTCACCATCCTTACAGTAAAGAATTTCTTCCTCATATCCAATCTAAACTTCCCCTGTTTAAGTTTGAACCCATTACCCCTTGCCCTATCACTACAGTCCCTCATGAAGAGTCGCTCCCCAGCATCCCTATATGCCCCCTTCAGATATTGGAAGGATGCTATGAGGTCACCACGCAGTCTTCTCTTCTCCAGGCTGAAGAGCCCCAACTCTCATCCTGTCTTCATAGGGGAGGTGCTTCAGTCCCCTGATCATCCTCCCAGTAGTACCTTAAGAGTCTCAAGAGCATTCACTAAACAGTGGTCCAAATGTATGTGTCTCTAGGGAGGAAAAACCCAAAAAACCCATGAAACCCCCCCAAAACAACCATCACCCAAGGAACAAACAAACAAAACCTCAAACCACATAGAATGATTGCTGATCCCAGGACTGGCAGATTAGTTTCTCATAGGCATTGCTAAACTGCAGACATCTATATAGACATTCTGCACTGAAAAACAAAGAATGCACCCATGGTTTGTGAGAGTATCATAACTAAGTTATTGCTTCCAGTGCTTGGCAAATTCTGGTCATGCTCTTGTCCTTATTATAAGGCTGATCTAAAACTCACGCTGACTTTGGAGAAATATGATGCATTGCAAAGAACTTGCTTCCAGCTGTGAAAGTTTGATGGTCAGAAGTAAAGGAACATGAATGCATGTAGTCACCTCAAATTCCACCATCGCTTTCTTCATGCTCTCCACATCAAAGATCATCTTAATGAGGTCTTGGATTGGCTTAGCCAGTTTTGATTTTGTCCCGGCACCCACTGTCAGTTTCCTGACAGCTTCTTCATCCTGGGAGGTAAAAATAGTGTCAGAATTAGCAAAATCACAAAGGATAGAAGTAACAGGCTGGATGCCATGGTAACAACTCAAAACCCAATTGAGCGTATGCATACTATGACTAGTCTGAAGTTCATGGGAGCGTGGGACATTGCTCTGACATTCTGGAACAAAGTGGGTTTAAAAACCCACCTATTCTGTAACTTGGCACATGTTATTTCAAGAGGTGGAAAGGATAAGTAGAACTGAGGGAATAGGAACTTTCTGTGCATCCCTGCTTCACCTCAAACAAGGGTGTTAATTACTTTTTCTGCAAGCTTTCTGCTCCATAGAGACCTTGATATGAAAAAATGACTGTTTACTTTGTTGCTTTCGTGACAAAATAGAGATGTAATGATTACTTTCACCAAGTTTTTATAATCAAATCTGTCACAGATGAGTACAGGAATCATCAATTAGCCATAATACCATCTACATGCTTTCATGGGTACAGCAATAATGCATCTGCCAGATGCTTCAGAATACCACTGTACACTGCAGTGTAACAGCCACTTCGCTACTGCAATAGTCAGAGTTCCAGAAATAAAGCTAAGCATCAAGTACTTCACACTGAAAGATGACAGCCAGTAATTTGGCCACAGAAAAACGCAATGGCTGGAAATACATTCTCTAGTTCTTATGCTATTAACAGCATTCAGCTATTTAATCTGAAATTGGTTTAAGTTATGGGTATGCCTTTAAATAAACACACAAAATCACAGTGGGTAGAAGGAAGAGAATTCTTATTTAGCTTAGTTGTCTAAATAGCCAAATCTTACTGGCAAGGAATCTTTCTCAGCCTTTTCATTATGTGCCCTAAGCAGAACTGCATAGGAGTTGCTTCAGCATTTGGATGGATTTTGGATACAGAGGACATATGAGAAGTGCTTATTTTAACTAAAAGAAAACAGTATTTTCAGACAGGATGTATAGGAGATGGCTGCTGAACTGAGGTCAAATTATCATCCTTAAATTTACAGAGCAAACAGGAATGAGCACTAAAGGGACTTCAGACTTGACAATGGAAATCTACTTAGTTTCCCAACATGTATTTCAATGCATGACACTCACTGATCTACAGCTTTTTCTGTAGCACAGAAGACGCAATAGTTGCACCTGCACTTCACTCTTCAGGTTTGTTAAATGTGATGTAACAGTGAGCACAGAACACAACAGCCATAGCAAAGTAGCTCAGCAATGCTCTGCTTGGTACAGGGGCACTTCAGTTACCTGTCCGTAATCAATTTCCAGCGGGTAGAACTTTTTGGGATATTTAGTGAAGTTCTTTGAATGCCAAGAATTGCCAGTTTTCTCTTCATACAAATTCAGGAAGTGTTCAACAGCATCTTCTTTTGATGGCATCTGCTCCAGTTTATTACTCCCAATTACAGTGCCCACACGACCCCAAGATCTGAACACCCAGTATCTAGAGAAGTGAAACGCAAGATAAACACAGACATAGGGTACCTCTAGCTTCACATCTCAGTCCTAATGAAACTGATTCTGCAACAACCATGCATGCAAATCTGCCATTTCACACTGCTGAGTTCATGGAAGACCTTCTCTATCAGCAACTGCAGGAGAGCAACACAGAGCCACCACAGAGCATACATCCAAAACCATGTGTGAACAAGTGTCCAGTGTTAACACATCAGGCCTGCAGCCCCCAGCATAAATGAGTGCATGGCAAGAAAAGAGAGAATACTTTATCTTCAGTCTCAATGTTTCCTAAACACCAACCTTCAGACTATTAGGGTCATATATTTGAAAACCAAACTCAATGCATCATTAAGCCTTAAGTCCCAGAGCTTTCAGAGAATCCTTAAGTAACTCAAGTATTCATGTTACTGACACCACCTTGGTGCTGCTTCTGTACTTCTCAAGGGCAGCCACCAGTCACAGATCACTGTAGCCCTCTTGCTCATGCCAGGATGCAGGACCACATGCAATTCCACAAACTTACCTCCAAACTTTGGCTTTGTCAACACCACAAAGACACATCTCCACACAGAGCAGAGATCTCCAAGGGTAGTTTGTTTTCAGTTGTTTTGTAGGTCTTAGTGGCTTGAGGGAGTTTTTTGTGGTGTTTCTTTGCTTTAATGAATATCCCTATCCGTATTTCCTCACAAACACATTTTCATAGAATCATAGAACGGTCTGGGTTGCGAGGGACCTTAAAGATCATCCAGTTCTAACCCCCTGCCATGGGCAAGGACAAAACCCAGTATTTACTGGAAAAAGGTGAACAGAAGTCTTTCTAGACACAACTGAACCCACCTGTTCTCTCTGTCATCCTCCAGCAGCTGCAGTTTGTAATAGGAATTTGTTCCTTTCACAATATCTACGAGGCCCAGGGTTGCACTAAAAATCTTTCCACCTTTTTCAAAGACATGAGCAGAATCCTCCAAACCTACAAAGAAACAAATCAGAACACAGAGGGGGTTACCAATTCAGGTCTTTCTCCTGCACTCATGCTCACCCAAATGTTTCATGAAGTAGCGTGACTCTTAAGAGAAACACCACAAAATCAGAGATCACATGCTCATTCAGAACTACTTGAAGCATGTTTGCTTTTTAGTAAGTGATGAGCACACACTTTCAGCTACACCAGAGTGAATATCAAGCCTAAGTAGTGGTGGGAAGTAACTTTTTATAAAGGACCACCTAACATCTGTATTTAACACAGTGTGACCAGATTAAGGAATTCCCAAGAGAGATACAGCTCCGCAGGTGCCCCGTTAGCAAACAAACTCAAAAACCAAAGGCTGGCCTTGGATGCAGCATGAATTCTCAGAACAACATCCATGCACTATGGGTTTGGAAAGCAACATCAGCTGTTCCCTAAAGAGTCCAGGGCGAGATGCACACACCAGACCTATGGCCCCTGCCAGCTGTGCCTTTATTTACCCCACTGACAGATGTTCCTGAAGCTGAACAAGGCCCACACCTTAGTGAAAGCGGTCCTTCTAAAAGCCGCACTAGAAAATCCTAGGATATCCACCTCCGGATGTCAAACAATATCCTTCCCTCCACAGCAAGAAAACATGGCTTAAATAAATCACTTGGCTTTTATGGACCCCTCATCCTCCCACAGAAAAACACATCCTGAAGACAGTGTGTGGTGCAAGAGCAGCCACTGTTATCACTCACCAGAATCCGGATCTACTGCTGCTCCACCCTTAACTGTTAGCTTCATTTTCTTTTCAGACTTGCTAGGTCCTGCAGAGAAAGACAGTTATTCTTTTTTTCACTTGAATCAGCATTTACATCCTCCATTTGCATAATTATCACCCTAAGGAGACTTTAAATTGGGTTTCCAGTACAAGAGCACAATGACTCCAATGGCTTTTATTACCTGGCTTTAGCAGCTAATTCACAGCCCCCACCCTGCCAATTAAATGAAACCCAGGATCTCCCCAGATTCTGTCTCCTTCCTCCTGGGTGGGCCTTCTCCTTCCCAAGGGATGGGCCATAGCATTTTTCACCTGCAGAGCAGACAAAAGTCAGGTATATGGTTGTGTCTAGGTGGAATTCAAAAACCTCACAGGACTTGTGGGGTGTTCAGGCCCAATGGAGATGGTACTGCTGTGAGATATATACCAATTGTATGAGAGAAACCTACACTTGGAAGACATGGAGAAGAAGGGATTCCAGAAACAGGCAAGCAGATCTGATGGTTCTGTTCACCACCCAGGATTAAAACCACAAGCTTACTATGGCATTGGTGAGGAATGCTATTGGTGTTGGATAGTTTTGCTCCTCTGTTCTAAACCAAGTAGAACAAAGTGCCACTGCTCCGGACCCCAGTATTTTCCACACTCCTTGGGGGTCACAGTAGTGTCCGTCACATCTTTGTATCCATGCACCTCCTTGGAGCTGCAACACTGACCCAAACTGGCAGAGAAGCTCTTGAGTTATGAGGAAGAGACTGGACTGGTGTCAGGGAGCCTGGGCACATACAGCACAGATGATCTCTGAGCTAGGGGAAACAAAAGCCAGCTCAGGAAACAGCTTCATGTATACCTAAGACTAATCTTGCCCTGAAGTCTCACTATTTAAACTCATTATCAGAAAAAGGGCAGAGAACTCAAGGAAAGGACAAGGATAGGCTATACCCAGATTTGCTTTGTGTATGCACAGCACTGAACAGGCCTGTGGAGAAACAAGTGCTTTGTTCTTCACCTTGTTCTTCTTTGACCTTCCCAGCACTTTTCATACTTGAGGGCTTGCTGCTCTTCCCATCCACAGCCATTTCCTCGTGCTCCATTTTCACCTCTGCACCCCAAGGTGAAAGTGCATGGAGGGACACAAGCTCCTGAAAGTCCTTGCTGGAGGATTTCACATCCTGAAGAAACTCCTCTGAGACCACACGGACTTTGGCCTCCTTCACCTCTTCCATCTTCTTGCTCATTTTCTCCACATCCTCTGCAGGGGCAGGGTGGGAAACAGAGAAAAAAAAACATCAGTACATCAGTGGGGTTTCAAACTTTAACCCTGGTCATGATTCAGGGCTCTGTAACACTCAGTGGAAACACACTTCCACCACATTTTCGATTCACCATGGTCTTTGAAGAGCAAAATCCTCATTGTCTCCAAACTGCAGCTTGGGCTACAGTACGAACACTCCTGCTTTACCTAGCTGGTCCAGCAACCCCCTTCCTGGGGCTGGGCTGGGGCTGGACAGTCCTGGCAGGTAGGAACAGATCTCCTACCTCAGCAGCCAGTTTGCACCTCAACGCCAACAGGGAGCAAGAGCAGACCCCAAAGCTGTCAGCAGAGAAAACAACTGCCACCAGGCTCCCACAGTCCACAGAAGCTCTGCAGCTCCTCCAAGGTGACCATGGACACAGCTCCCAGCACCAGTCATCCCAACAAGGGTGGCCTGCATACAGACCTGAGCCGCTGCAGACCCAACAGAGCCTGTCAGCACAACCTGCAGGGTAACTTGCTAGTAAGTAAAAGCAAACAGCACACATCTGTCTTGACTCTTCCAAGCACACTAAGGCATGTGTGCACACAAACCACTCCTGTAAACCAAACACTGATCCCCATACAGCTCGGAAGACACATGTCCTCCATAATCCTCTCAGCTCCGTTACCAGTGCTACCAGTAACCATGGCATGGCTGCTCACTCTGTGTGCTGATGCACAGTGTGGCCTTGTTAGCTGTGGTCGTCATCTTTCCCCCCAGGTCCTCCACAATGCTCTTCACCTCCTCCTTGTTCTTTGACAGCTTTCCAAGAACCAGGATCTTCATGTTGGTCAGTGGTTTGTCTGTGGTTCAGAAATAACACAGCATGTTAGCAACATGCACAGAGTCCTCTGGACAAGGAACAAGCACAAAGGGTCAGCATCCCCACACTGAGCACTATCAGCCCAGCTGGCAGGGTCCAAGCAGGTCCCCTTCACCAAAGCTCAGCACCCACCAACAAACAGAAGGGATGGAAGACAGGGAAGATGGATACGTAGGCACATTATTTGCCTGACATTTTTTTGTTTGTTTTAAATGTCTGCTTCAGATCTGTGCTACCAGAAACTGATCTCTGCTTCCATCTTCTTTTGATACCTGGACAGCATGGGAGAAACTCACTGTAGGATGAAAGCTCCCGCTTCTTCAAAAGGAAATAAGTTTTTGAGAGGCTCAAGAGGACTGCCTCTCCAGTAACAGTGTTCCTACACTGCAGTACATTCCTGTCCTGATCGTACAAATAGTACAAGGTTGTACCATGCAAACTCTGTAACAAGTCAGGAGCAGACTGGTAGCCATCTGAGGCTCCATCACGTCACCATGTTAACAATCTGCAATGCAGCTGGGTCCAGGACATGGCAAGCAGAATACATCTGCACTGTTAAAAATAAAAGCTATTAACTCTGGTTGACCAACTGAGAGTTTTGTTTCCTCTTCTCCCCCCAGGTCAGATCAGGCTGCTAGCAAACAGCAACCTGGCTTTAATTATGGTAAATGTTTTGAGTTTAGTTTCAGGGCACACTGGAATCAGATCCAAGACCTGGGTCATGCAATTTTTTAATCGCTAAAATAACACGATGTGGCTAAAATGAGCTGTGCAGAATTACTCCCACCCTTTTCACCCAGTAACAATACTCCCCTGCTCTCAAAACTATGGCCAAGGCTGTCAAGGCTAACTAAGAAAGAAGTCAGCATAGGTTGTAGTGGACAGGCTACATCACCAAAGCATGCAACTCATTCCATCAGCCTACATGGAATTTCTGGAGTCCAGCTTTTTGTGGGCTGGAGAAAGCATTCCTGTTTTGCGTAACAGGAGTCAGTAACTGGTAAAGCCAAATCCCAGTGGAGGATTTAAAAAACAAACCCAAAAAAACTTTTGCCTTTAAAACCTAATACAATGTGGAACATGTGGTGTTATGGAGGCCCCTGGATGCTCCTCAAGAAACCAAGCAAGAAGGCATTTCACAGCAGGTCTTGCCTAGGACACATTTGGCAACACCAGCCTTTAAGTTTCTGATTCATCTCAAGCACGTAATTTCCTCACCACCACCAAATGCCCAAATTATCTGTTCAAAACCAACCAGCACCTCAAGCCCATGTCCCCAGTCAACCCACCATATCGGGGTCCACCTGCGTGAGGAAGATGAAGCAGGTGAGACCCTGTTCTGCTGTCCTTTATTTACCAGAAGAGCTCTGCCTGTCTGAGGGCAGGAGAACAGCATGCCTGGTCAGGCTGGGAATGGCATTACACACCATGCTGAACACCACTGACCTATGCCCAAGCAGCTGCTCACCTCTGGGTGCAGACGTGGTCTCTGACAAAGGAGCAGATGCAGAGGGAGGATGCACAGAGTTTGCAGTTGCAGCATCTGGAGGGAACACCCTGTCCTGCTTCTTACACTTGAACTTCTTCAGGTAAGGAATTTCCCGAAACTCCTATGGGATGGGAAGCATAAGTAGCGCTTAAAACCAACAAATATCATCATAAGATGTAAAGGCGAAGTTGAGCACTGGCCAGATGCTGGCATTTACTGCAGGTCTTGGAAAGTATTTCTGAGAAATTCGTACTGGTAGGCAAATACCCACTGTACTAACTGAAGTAAGAGGGTAAAGGATGGGTTTCAAATCAGATCAGCAACATTTCTTTCAACTTACTGGGAAAAATATGATTTAGCTGTGCATTAGCTGCCTACCCCTGGAGGGGCGTAGATGTGACAGGACTGCCACACTGCTCTCCAGCATCCAACACTGACTGCTGCTTATTTATCTCCTGACAAGAGGTAAGGTCAGTTAACAAACATGCTTCAGATCATCAAATGTGGAGTGAACACCCACCTTTGGGATTACCCAATCTTTCCTGTTGGGAGTCTGTGTTTTAGCAACACACTTAGTCCAGGCAGTGATATCCCCTGAACAGTAATATGCGTCACTCTTGAACACAAACTGTCCTTTGCACTGCTCGCAGGGAAGCAGAGCTCCAAATGCCATCCCATCTGCTACTCGGTCCAAAATCTGAAGCAACAAAGAATACAAAACAGGTCATGGCAGAAGGCAGTTGGAAACTCATGTACTACATTACACTGGGATGCACAGAGAAGTAACTGTCAGGCTGCTAGCACACAGACACAGATGTCTCCAGTGCTTGCCACACATACAATGCACATAAACCAAGACTCTTACCAGCACCAGTTGATTTTATGATGTGAAGTTTCCCTGGTCACAAATTATCTGCTCACATCCCTCCTATCTGGATTCAACATTCAGGAAAGCTGTGCCAGAGCAGCCAAGGAGGAGACAAGCTACTGCATCTGAGTACATGAGGAGGTAGGTGGGAATGTAGGCTCAGACAAGTCCTGCTTTTCCTGCCTAGAGAGGATTTCTTGGCCATTCTGAGTCTAGACACTTCCCACATGCCAGCCCACGCTCCTTACAAGGAGTCTTAATAAACACAAATACTTCAAGTGATATGTGGCTCCAAAAGAGAGAGGACTTTCACAAGTTACACAAACTGACTGCTTTTAGAAAAGATACTAGGAAGGAATCTGGCAGGTTTTGTGTCTTTTTGCATAGTTTAGCAGTTGAGGGAGGCGACATGAAGTGCCATACATAACCTGCTCTTCAAGAGCCAGCAAAAAAAACCCTCCAACATGGACCAGAATAAAGGCACATCACTGAGATGAAGGTGCTGAATTTGGCACTACACACCACCGCGCAGCCCTTCACAAGCAATAGTAACAGCAATATCATCAGAGTCCTGGGATAAAACGCCTGGGCCTTGCACTGCATTTCTTTATGAAGTGTTATGCTAGGAATGGGCTTCAGACTTGTGGACTTTGCAGCAACACTGGCTCGGGTCAGCTTCACCGATTCAAAGACCAACTCACAGCGTTCTCTCCTGAAGGAACTTCCTGCTTGTTGGCGATCAGCAGCTCTTTGAGGTCATTAGTGGAACAGACCTTCCTCAGCTCATCCTTGATGCCCCAGATCAGCTCTGTCTGCTCCTGTTGACAAAACCCAGCAGCTTAGTTACTTGCAATTGACTGCTTTATAAGAACACTCCCGAAACTGCAGTATGTGGACAAGGTTTTAGCAATCCCATGGTGTCTGACACACAGACTGTGAGATGAAGAGCACCAGGAACCAGCAGCTTTTCCAACAGGGAGTTACCGATTTTACCCAAAAACCTAGATAGGTTTTTTAAAGGCACATGCTTCAGATTTCAGTAAAAATACATGAACACATTGCAGCTTCAGCAACTACTATCTCTTCCTGAGATTACACGCAGAAGGATATCCCTATGGGGTTCTGTATAAATCAAGGCTTTTCCATCACGCATATGTGAAGACAGGCCAGAGAGTAATCTTTACACCTCTATCCCACATAAGAAGGTACAAGCGATACTAAGACAGCTAGCCATCTTTTAGGCAGTGGAACCCATTGTTTTTATCACACTTTACCCGTAGCAAGCTCTCAACAGCCTCTGCAAACATCACCTAACTGGCTGACACTGACAACAGTGGGGATGCAGCTGCATTTGAGCACTGCATTAAAACAAAAACCAGAAATGCTGATCAGCACTTTTCTTCTTTTAAGCCACCTAAGCACAAGAGGAATTCCTACCAGATCAGCCACCTGCAGCAGGGCAGAGGAGCCTGCATGTTCTCTGGGGCCATTCTACAAAAGGTGGACGGGCTGGGCAGCAAAGCAGCATCCTAAAATATCTTGGTTTCTGCATGTTATTCATACAGTCAAAACTGCAGTTTACCCTGGAATAACTGTGTTAAATGGTTTAACTTTCAGTGTTAATAACCATATTTGATACAGTGCTGTAAATACGATGCTGTAAAGAAAAGCAAACCCAAAGTTAACCCTGACTCACAAATTGCCTTAATCTGTTCTAAACATCCGCACTGCAGCAGCAAAACCCTGATAAGGCCTCAGCTAAGTTCAGGTATTGCCACACAACAGAGAAGGAAACTTTTGCTCACAGGCACACACCATTTTTCTACAGCTCCATTAAGATTTCAACTGCAGCAAAAGCAGCTTGTTCATTTTTTTCTTTGGAAAGTAGTTAAGCCAAGCTTTCAATATACAAAATTCCTGATGCCCTATTGGGAATTCTTCCCATAATATTCTATAAAGTGAAAAGTAAAAGGCTGTGATCCATCACACTTTGTACCCAAGAACTGAATGCAGCTCCCCAGAGGGTGAAAAAGATGCATTCTCGTTAATCTCGTTCATTAATCTCATTCAGCACATTACCTCTGTTTACGATGAGCTATTTAAGGGCATCTAACCTCTTCTGCAACAGTGCTTGGGCTCAGCGCCTCAGCCACCACCACCAGATGATGCAGGAAGGACCACAGAATCAGCCTCCGCAAGAGAGAAGGCATTTAACCTAATCTATTCAAATCCAGTGAGCACAACTAGAGAACTTCCTTCCTGTGTTTCAGGAGAAAGCAGCAGGGTGAATCCCTTCAGCAAAGCTGTAGTGACAGGGCACCTCCTGCATCAGGACACAAGGACTCGCTGTGCTGTAACTGGGCACAAGGTAGAGCCCCTGTCTAGGTACCACGGCTCTTCAGCTAGTACCTGACACCGCGCTCTTCTGATGAAGCCACTTTGAGGACGTGGTCAGCTAAAACTCACCTTCAGCTGTTTTTCCTGCTTTGACTCTTTCTCTTTTTCTTTTTTCTGTTTCTTTTTTGCAGTCACATTTCCATCTACCTCTTCTCCTTTTCTCTTTCTAACAGGGAAAGACAAAACAACACACACGAAAGGAAGTTATTTAAACACCTGTCCAGCAGTTCGCAGAGCTCAGTGTTCTGACTGCTGCTATCTGCAGAGGCTTGAATATGCTCTGTTTTGGCAGGCACACTCATTTCTCAGATTCCTCAGTGCTAGACTGCAGATACGTACTTGGCTCTGCAACACAAGCTGCCTCAGTCAGGTCAGTTACACTTAAGGAGCTTTTCCATGGGGTAAGTATGGTCTGGCAGAAGAGCACAAGGAATACTGCAACATTTTCAGGTGTATTCATCTACATCTGTGTTAGTTACACCAAAGGCATGCCTAAAGATCACAGCTCTCCAAATACGAGGTGTAGTGATGCAGGTTAAAAGACTGCAGTGTCTTTCAGTTCAATCAACAACTTGATTTTTCAGTTTAGACAATCCCTATTGCAATTGAGGACAGCAAACATTACAACTTTAACAAGACAGCACACTGGGAGACCAAGTTATTTCTCTGCTAGTCTGTCTTCAGGCTGAAATGGAGTCAGGTCAGGAAGCTTCTCCTTGCAAAGCACTCCCAGGCTGCAAGCAGTTTCATGATGTACTACTGTGCAGTTGTGTATGAGGAAATTCATTTACTAGCTGGGGCCTTAGAACTGTGCAGGGAGAAAACACTGCTCAACAAAGACTGGAAAGAAGAGGAAGCCAAATGAAAACTGGGGCATTTTGGCAGACTTCAGAATGACAAGAGACCTCAGAGGAAGATCATTTACATTCCCAAAGTCAGGTCATCTCCTTGGTCTGCTTGGCTTCAAGATACATCAGTATCAATAAATCACATCAGTGTGTGCTCCCCTCAGGAGGGGATAATGGGAAGTTTTGCCTCACCTGAGGTAGGATGGACCTGCCACTGGAGGCAGAGCATGAACATAGCTTGGATCTCACACTTCAACAGAGCTGCTGTCAGTTTGAAACGCCAGCCAGGTTTCCTCTCAAGAAAGCATCTGTCTTAACTTTATAAGCTATGACTGATGGATAAGCCATAAAGCTGACATTCTCAATTGCTCTCTGCTTACAGTTTTAAACACTTCACTTTCTAGTTCTTTGCTACTGCTAGCACTAACTCTGTATGACAGTTTACTAGCTATAAAGCTGCAGGAGGATGTCAAAAGGTCCTCCTCTCCCAGACACTCACATGTGACAGACCTGTAAGTTCCGGTAACTGGCCTGGCCCTAAGACCGGGATAAGTTCTCATTTTATCTGTGGTGGTCACCACCTGCCCATCAGACTAAGGTGCACTCAGAGGACACAACAGCCACACTACGCTACCAGCAATTGCTTGTGCTCTCAAACAGACAAGCAGGAATCAGTGTCGCAGGACTGGATACAGCAGGCACACAGCCACGTCTTCAAAAGCATCCATGCCAAGCAAGTCCACTCTGCTCCCCAGCTGCAGCCCCTACAAGGGCAAGACCAGAGCATCCATTGAGCCCTGCCGCAAGGGTAATGACTTCTACATTTTAAGAGTCATGGGTACATAATATAATCTGGGAAAAACACACCAGCCTGAATGCAAAGTGCTCTGCAGCACCTTCCCAAGCCACAAGCAATAACCTGAGTCCTTGGGGTGGGTGCCCAACTGCTGTGCATCTGCGGTGCCTCTCCCTCGACAGGCTGCCAGCTCTTGCTCTCGTGCTGTAACTTGTCTCCCAGACTCCAGAGCCAGCACACGAGCCTCTGGAAAGTGATCACTCTGCAGAGGGGCCCCAGGGAATGCAGCCAAATTCAAGTAGGGACTTGCTTCTGGCAGCTTTCCCTTAGAGCCAAGGGGACAGTGGGTTGCTCTCCTGGACACAGGGATTACTGTACCTGTTCCAGCCACTTGAACAAACTGCAGAGCAGGAAGGACTATCCAGCTTGCAGAAGCATAAAACCTTCTCTTTTGTCCCTGGCTATGCCCAAGGCTTAAAGAAAACACTTATCAATTTTATACAGCCTGGAGAAGGGAACAGCAAAGCTGAATTCATCTCAACTGAAGATGAATTTCCCCTAGACCAGCACGTTTTAGAGCAATCTACAAAACACACACTCACTGACACTGTCGTGGTTTGAGGCCCCCCTCAAACAGTTCTGCACACTCCCCCCTCTTTCTTCCCCAGTCCCGGGGAAATGGG
>JASSUY010017930.1:1586-12268 GCA_032466535.1 Forpus xanthops
CATGTCCTTTTGATGTTGAGGACACCAGAACTGCACACAATATTCCAAGTGAGGTCTCATGAGAGTAGAGTAGAGGGGCAGGATCACCTCCCTCATTCTGCTGGTCACACTCCTTTTGATGCAGCCCCGGATACGGTTGGCTTTCTGGGCAGCAAGAGCGCACTGCCAGCTCATGTTCATTCTCTCATCAACCAGCACCCTCAAGTCCTTCTCCTCAGGGCTCCTCTGAATCTCATCTCTGCCCAACCTGTAGCTGTGCATGGGATTGCTCTGACCCAGTTGTAGGACCTTGCATTTGGCATGGTTAAGCTTCACAAGGTTGGCATCAGCCCACCTCACAAGCATGTCAATGACCTTCTGGATGGCATTCCTTCCCTCCAGTATGATTATATTAACATTATAAAAACAAGTAGTTCATGATGCCTAAGCAGATGAATACAGACACTATGCATTTTTGTGGGTATTAACAGCTTACTGGCTATTTCAGCTGTTCTACACACAACTTCATAATAAGGACAGAAGCAGCTTAAGCTCAGCAAGCAATATGGAAGATTGCCACTGTGGTTTCCCCCACAGCAATTCCAAATCCTGTTTTTCTCATGTACAATGAAGGCTACAGAATTTCTTTCTTCTGTAACTTCAAGCATCTTCAAAGAGAGACACAATCACCTTCTTCCAAGTACCAAGTCTGTCTTTTTCTTTTCCTTCATAACACGGTGTTATACAAAAGTATGTTAGGGTCTTTTTCTTGGCTTACATTCCACCATTCCCTTTTCATCTTACCTCAGATTTTAAAGTGACTAAATGAAGAATGTGCCAAAGACACCACAAAGACTTGTGTGAGAATAAAAATTTTATAGTACCTCACAAAATACCCACACGTCCCCAACACCACCCACACCACAAGCAACACTGAACACCAGTTTGTTAGATACCAAAAATAAGTCAGAACAAATATTTATTAAATCTTTATTAATAAAAAAAAGTCTTAGTATAAAAATATAGCTCCTTCTGTACACTTAAAGATGAAACTACACAATAGTCACAGAGTTAGATACATACCAAGTCAATTTAAGGATTCCTCAACTATGTTTTCAGAATTATGTTCTTTTCTGTTGTCATGTGTCATACATTTATTGTCTCCATCAAAACTGGAAGTTTCCCAAAGCAGACACTTGAGACACTTAAGTTATAAATAACCATGACAATCATTAGCCTATAAAGAAATAGGCTGGCTACATTAATGTTTGCTATTGTTAATTCATCCAGTGATGGACAAAGATCAAGTGGGTTTAGGGATAGTATATCAAAAAGTTGCATAGATTATTTATAGAAATTATATCATCCAGTCAATAGCCTGTTATTTTCTATGACTTCTCATGTATTTCAGTCATTCCTGACAGAATAAACAAGCTGATGTACTGCTTTGCAATGCTGAAGAATAAATGAAGCTGTGTTTCTGTATCTTTCAAGAGCCTGAATCATGACAAAGGTAGACTCGGTTAATAACACTAATGTTATTACTTTGAGTTGAATACTTTGCCAGATCTAGCACAGAAAGCAGACAGGCAGCAGTGAACATTAATAGCCACTGGAGAACAAGTAGCACTTTAAAACTACAGCAGAGTAGGTAATGAGAATCTAAAACAACACCAGAATTATCACCTCTGATTAAGGTTGCTATTCTGCTTGGAAGATGTCAGTGTCCATTAGGGTTACTGTTTTTTTTCTCTCTCTCCCTCTTCTATTCTGCCCTCAAATGCCAACATACACAGGTATGAATGAAAGTTGTACCTGGGTATTTGAGTTTGGGATCTATGCACCCTGCTCAAAGAAAGAGATGAAACTAATAACCATTTCTTCATGTAACTGGGTTTTCTAAAAAGCAAGGTTATTAACATTTTTGTTCATTCACTCCCTGTAGCTGGTATGCAAATACTTGATAGAAAACACGTACCATATAGCAGTCTCCTACTCTGGACTATATATCTGAATTTTGTTTACATCCGTGTAACTATCAGCCTATAAGGCTAATATCTTAAAGGCAAAACTGTAGAGTAGCACCTATTGCAAAGTCATTCAATATACATGCTTCTCCTAAACTTACATTACTGCCATTTTTCTCTAACTACCCAAGTCATCAGGTTATTTAATACTGGTAACTTCCTTTAGAGAGACATCTCAAATCATAGCAGCTCTGTAATGAAAAAGGTAAGCCACGGACATGTCCATTAAGCAATGACATTTAAGCTACTGACAAATATTTTGAAGGTACACTTCTCTGCTCTCCCAAAGGTTTTGTTTTCTTCTTGCAGCTGAACACAGACATTAGAAAGATCCCAGGCTGCTTGAAAAAAACAAGTTTGTATGTAGTATCTCAGTCAGTGAAGCCAACATACTGTCCTATTCAACTGTTGGTACTGCAGAAATATATATAAGAAGGTTATAAGTAATCATTTTATTTTCCTCAGATATACTTATCTGAATATTTTTAAATGCATTCATATCAGCTTTTTAACATAAAAAGGGTAAACTGCATAAATGGGTGTACAAGTGCTATAGGTAAAGGATAAGTACAACCTAGAACAGTAACAACCACTAGCACACGCTTAGTGTGAAGTAGCATGAGTGCATTTGTTAAAGTGAAAACATGGGAAGCTTCAGTAGCTGCACAATTTTAAGTATCTTTTAAGTCCTCAAAATAGCGTTGCACTCCCCAGTTTATTTTAGTCTATTGCAACTTGTTTATCAGAACTTTTTCCACAAGGAAAATGGAATAAGTAAGTTACCCCCACCTTTGTAAAAACAGGACTCACCTGCTTGCTGACAGTGTTTTTCGGCCAACAGTTGATGGAGATGGTTCATTATGGAAAAAGTTTTTTATCCACCAACTTTTATCAATTAACTCAGGTAGCTCTGCCAAAGGAGAAAAAGCCCACGCCATTAGACGCTGGCTAAACAACAAACAGGCGAAACTACAAGACTGCTTGAAAGAAAGGAACAATACCATGAAATGCTTTGTCCTGATCTGCAACATTCACAGCATCTGAACACCAGGAGGAGCTGGAAGAAACACTGGACTCCGAGTTCTGTCTGGCTGTTCACAGAAAATAGACACACATAAAAGAAATGCTTTGAGAGAGTACACTATTTCTACACCAAGAATTTCTCAGACATTTTAAAAGATAAGTTTATTTAAGTACAAAGTATAACTCCTGTTTTACATACTCCATTTTAAGGAACATAAATCTTTCATGCAAGTTGATCTCAGTCTACTTACTCTTCACTTAAAATTATACAGAGATCTGTTTGTATTACTTTCACTTAAATCAGTGACAAATCTTTCAATCATGTACATATTGCTATCAGAATGAGTTTATTATTGAATAGTCAAGTCCAAACCAACCTAATTGCTGTACTTTTCATTGTGATACTGCTAATTCCTACACTTGCACTATAGTGTCCATCCTGGCCAGAGCAATCTTAATTCACCAGATGTATTCTCAAGCTACTGATTATTTCACATACTTAAAAAAAAAGATGTGAGTTGATTTTGTGCTCTAAGCCTGCAAAGTAAATATGAAGTACAACTAGAACCAAAGACTATGTGGACTAGCACTTTTCCTATATCATATTTTATATTTTAAAAATAATAATAATAATAAAAGGTGTTACATATGCCAGTACACCCACATTACATTTCTAAGTAGGGGAAAAAGTTAATAGGGAAAATAAATAAATGGAGAAAAATAAATTAATAACCAGAAATGGTTGCTCATTATAATTGAAGTTCCTTGATATAATGAAAAACTCCCCAAACTACTGAAGACTACCAAGCAAAGCCACCCTTTTGCCTTCGGCTCATCCAAGTACCACCTGAACCACTTTCTGACTTTTCATGAGGGGCAAGAATCCGGGAATCTCTGGAGAGCCACTGGGAGGCTCAGCCGCTACCCTCCAGAGGACCCTTCCCGGCCGACAAGAGGGGAAGGACGAGCACAGGGGGACAGCATCACTCTCCTCCCACACTCCCACCCCACCCCCTTCCGTGAACTTACTTCTGTAGTACTGGTTCTTGGCCAAGAGGCAGCCGGCTGAAGGAACCGAGGACATGGCAGCAGCGAGAATGGAAAACTGCCTCTCTCCGGGACGAGGCTGTGGGTGGAAGGAGGCGGCTTACCGGGGAAGCCGCGACCGACGCAGTGAGAGTAGTAGCAGCAGCGGCGGCGGCAGAGGGGTCCCAGCAGCAGCACACCCTTCCCTGCCCGTCCCAGCAGCTCACTTGCGTTACCCAGGAAAAGCAGCCGTAGAGATGGAAGCACGGGACCGCAACGAATGCCACGGGCATCCCGGACTGCTCTTATATTTGCGGTGGTGGCGGCGACGGGCGGACCGTCCCGGGGGCGGTGGGACAGTGGGGCGGGACAGAACGGAGCCAGCCCAGCCGCGGCCGAGCCTGAAACAACCCGTGGCGACTGCTGGGTCCCGGACCTGGTCCATCTGTTCTTCTGACCGGCTGTCATATCTAGAGTGCTTTAAGCGGGGCCTAACAGCAGCAGTGTTAGCTATCCTCTGCCCTGTGGGGAAAGGGAAGGAGAGAATGAACCAGACAGGTACCTCTTTCACTGTGGACTTCTATGTCATCTATAAATATGGACATCACAATGCACATACACTAGAGAAAGTGAAGTCAAAGGAATGTTCTTCACTCTCACAGTAAAATAAGTGAAACCTAAGTGAATGTCTTTGTAAAGGTAGAGCTAAGTCCCACATAAATCACCAAAGGTTTTTTTTTTTTTTTTCTAACCATCGATAAATGCATAACTCTCTCTGAACATTTGTAATCCTATTCCTTGTCCTACAGTTTCCTCAATGCTCAGAGTTGTCAACAGAAAAAGTAAACCAAAATTCTTACTATTTGAGTTGCTCCTGCTCCACAAGGAAATGTTTCATTTATTATTTTTTCACAGCACTAGTTGAGGGTAAGAACACTGTTATGCGTGGTGTGTGACATCACATTACAGTGATGTATCTGACTGCTTGAATAGTGCATCCTACGTGAAATGATAAGGTCATAGTTCAGAACAGTTGCTAGCATGTTTGCAAGAATGTAAAGCACAGTGCAGGAAAACTTCCTATAAATAATACTCATACAGTAATATAACACATAAGCACAGTGTATTTTCCTCGGCCTTTTTATTCATCTGCTTGGTCTTGACAAACGTGGTGGTCTTCCTTGAGCGAAACTTGGAGCCTCACCTTTGTGAAACGTGCAAGACTGACAAAAAAAATAGTCTACAGCTGAGTTGGTGCCAAGCACTAGCATCAGCTACCCCATATGTTTATGTAAAGAAGCACTTCAAGAGTAGAAAAGTTTACAGATTTTTTGATAACCCATTCACAGTGTACTTCTCTACCAACTGTTGCAGCTCTTTGTTTATGGATGCTTAAATGCAACTGAGTCATCAGCTCATTGTGTCAGTTACCGGTTTGTGTCTTAATACTAAATTTTCATTTTGAGGCTCATTCTATTTGTGAGCAATAGATATCTGCACCACCCCATTTGTTTTTGTCACCACAAATGCCCTTACAGTAGGCACTACTGAATTATCAGATCCATTCCTGAAAGAAGGGAAACCTCCCCAGAGAGCCCTAGGAAGTGGATCTCCTGAGCCATGAGGGTGGGCATTTGTAGTGGTAGGACTGTGTCCTAGACAAGAGCTGAGAACATCATCGTTTATTGAATCTGCTATTTTATTTCAGTTTTACAATCCTGTTTTAATTTACTCATAACTTTGTCAAGGATATTACTTTGTCAGAAAAACTATTCCGACTCTAACATGTCCATGGTCTAGGCATTTTATGTTGGAAGAAAACAGACATATGTGGTTCTTTTGTGGTCCACGCAAATATCCATCCATATTGGAGCCATGCCAAAAAACTCAGGAGCTGTGGAACACCAGGTCTGTGAAACTTTAAATTGCTTCGCTGCTGCATTTGTATTATTTTGCTATATCATATAGCATAATGGTCATATAACAGTTTTGTTCTGGAGCCCTGTTTCATGCATTGCACTGGAATAGAAAGTATTTATTTAATTAAAAGTTTTCCCCTGTTTCTCCCACTCAATCTGGCATTATGTCCTACTTATTGTATTTTCTTCAAGTAATGCACTGAATACAGAACTAGATTTTGCCAGTATTTTTTCTTCCATGGTTATTTTTACAGCATATTTATTTTTACAGTGTGCTTCTAAAATACCAGCACATTTATTTTCAGGTATTGCAACAAAACCAAGGCATGCTGTAATCTTCAGTTAACAAGTGGGAATTCTGAAATCTAATGGAGCTCAGATACAAGAATCCACAAATCTTAGGTGTCTCATATGAAAGCAGTCTAGGACTTTTTTGTAATTATTTAGCACTATGCCACACTTCATTTACCCACTTATTGCTCCCATTCACTTCTCAGCACATTAATAAATCAGATTCTCATCAGACATTTTAAAACTTGGTTAGTAGGCACCTATGATAAATGTAACTCACATAACTTCAATTACAAGCTCAGGGGCAAGGTTATAATTTAGCTTTCAAGACAGAATTCAATTGCCTTAACCACTGACCTGTTCTTTTTTCTATGGAAGCCTTTGCTGCATCCACCAGCCAACTTCCCTCACAATCATAGAAGTCCTACTAAAGGCACTCTGTAATTCCTTTAACATCACAGGTTCAGTTCATATCCATGCTTTGTGACAAAAAGGCAGGAACCCTACGAAATAAATAGGGCATCATTATCAGTTTTATAAGAATGCCTTTACAGAAAGAACATTTTCAGCCTTTCAGCTGGCTAGTATTGTGACCTTAGCAACAGTGTTAAATTAAGATATGACAATTGCTATATTAAATAGACAAAAACACTGACTTATTTTATCTCATGAACCATGGATACTCATCAAAAGTACGAATTTTAAAATTAAATAAGTATCACCCATTAAATGAGTAGATTTCTCACCTAATTGTGTCAGGATTACCTGGCATAACCCTTCTTTAGACATCAAAAGTAAAAAATGCCAGACAAAACAACAAAAATGAAAGAACAGTCTATATTGAGCTTAATCTTGAAGCTTACTTGTTAATTATTCACTAGGCAAAGTTTGTCTCGTAAACTTAGTTACTTTTTCAGTTCTTGGAATATCTGTGAGCATGATGCCAGTCTTTTTGTGGATTTGTTTTGGTTGTTCTCTTCCATGCACTTTTGCAACAATTTTTTTACTTTCCTTTGTTACTTAACCTAAGAGTGTGGTGTTCGAAAGTGTAGTATTGCATCATGGCTGTGTCCTTCAAATGACTGTATGGGTGCTCTGGTATTAATGTTTAGGGAGATGTAAACAATCTCAGTGGAAGCATCTTTCCATATGCCTATGCAAAATGGTACATTTATGGCACGTGAAGGTATAATATTCCCTCTTACCAAGCTTCAGGAAGAGCAGATTTTGCACTTTTTCTCTGCCCAGTCTTATTGCTCATCCATAATTAATATTTCAATCATTTTTTTGTACAGCAAGTATAAATCACTCTTATTTGAAGGCAATTGTGTGTTAACTTGACAGGATGACTCTCCATGAGAAGACTGAACTTCCTGGGTAGTGTTTTGTAATAGGTGTATTAACATTTTCAGAGAACTGTCATAAACATTTCCTTCATGAATCTTTCAGTAACTCTAACTATTTGCTATCTCAACAAATTGTTTTGCATACTTGTCATGTCAGATTTTGAAAGGAGTCTGTAAGTAGGCTTGCATGAAAGAAATTAAGCTGCTCCACTTTGTCAAGAAACAGTCTTTCGCTATGCAAAAGTCAGGTTTATTAGCTACCTCCAAGGACCAGTATCATCTCTTACCTTTACACTCATTTTTTTTCACTCTTCAAATATTCCCTCAAGATAGACAGCTCAGCAAGAGTACAGACTCATCTGTCAAAACCAAGAAAATGTGAGGAACTGATGAAAAATTAAATGACAGCATGTGAGGTGGCAGGGGAATTGAAAATTTGTATTGTATGTAGCATGTGAAGAGGCATAGGGCCATAAAGACACTGGGGAGGGCCTGAGCACAAAAGGAACATAAAAAGCATTTCTCTTCATTGCTGTAGTGTGTGGCACCACTGGAAATCATCAGCTTTGTAGTAATGACCATTCCCAGCAGTGAAGTGATTACTTAGTGGAGGTTCTGGCACCTTTAAAATTATTATTATTTTTAATCCTTACTACAAATGTGAATGGAACACTCAGAAAAAAAAAAAATAGAAAAAGGTATGTATTTTTTTTTGTTCTTGACCATTTAAGTTATCAGATGATGCTGAAAGGAAAGAGCAAATACTGAACTCAAGATTCCATGCAGCACATCTTTGAATGATGCATATTGCCTGAAATGTCAGCAGGAATAGAAAAAACACATATTTTGACCTATAAGCCACACTGCCAAAGTACTGGAAAAGGCTATACACATTGCTAGACTGTTAGTACAACTTTGTGCACTTTCAGTTTTCGGAACCTAACAGTTACAAGCTTCTCGTCATTTAGTTCCATGTCCTGCCTAGTACTACACTCATAAAAAACAGACACTTTAATGTGTGTCATTTTAGCTGTATTTTAGTATTTAGTTAAAACACATTTTTCTTTGGATCCAGATGCAAGCAGCTGCCCAAGCCTAATAAATTTCCTTCAGCAAGCTACATCTTTCACATCTTTCTAAGGAGGCATGTGGCCACTTGGACTTTCTGTTACTTTCATGTCTTAAATATGCCAAAGAAGGCTTAGGAGTCCAGCATGACCAAATATAAAGGTAACAAAATCTATTTTTACAAAACAGAATATATAATTGAATGGAATGCAATTGAACAAATCAGAAGTGAAACATAGGCAAGTTTATATACCCCATAATATGTTCCTGGAGACTGACCTTTTTATAGAGATGAGAAGAGTTGGCTTGTAATTCAATTTCATATCCAGTACAGAGTTGCACAGCCAAAACCATGCGTATTTCAGTATCCTTGTCTATTTTGATTCAAATAAGCATTTTATTCTGTAGCATCCACTTTTTCCAATTGCTATAAACAGTACTTTGCATTTTGATGTACACATAGACTGCTCTGATTCAGTTCTGTACTTACCCTCTCTCTGTTCTTGCAAGTAGCATTGACTTAGCCTCACCAGATTGAACACAACTTGACACCTCTGTAGCTCTGCAGAGGTACCTTAGAAAGTGTTTGTAGCCTAGCATGCCCTACAGTGTGTAGACACCATTCCTCAGGACTGAGATCACACCCTTGGCATCTTCATTTCCTGGTTGGTTGCTCTGTCTCCAGGCCAGATGCTCAGAATGGAGCAGCATGAGGTGCAAAAGGAATCAAGGAGCATGTGAAGAAGATGCATATATTCATAATTTTGCAGCTGGAATATTTCCCATTAACAAAACAGCATAACTGGCCTGGGAAAACAGCCACCACATCACAGAGAACTGTTTCAAGTTTAAGGAGCCAAGGGCAGCATACTTGCACAGCTAGTTCAGAATCAACTGTCAATACAGGAAGATGTGTAGGAGCCCTGCAGGATGAGGTGGCTATGCCCTGTAGTGAGGTTATTAAGTACTGTCTTTGATGGCACTACGATGTCATTTGCCCCTGCCCCATCTCCTAACCTCCAGTGCTAATGTCACACTGTGCACAGAAAAGGTAGCTAGGATGCTAGAGAAGTGTCTGCCTGCCAGGTCACACCAGGACCTGCAGCCAAGCCATGCACCTCTTCTGCAAGTGTCAAATGACCTGTCCAAAATTATCCATACACAGGCTTCTGGGAAGGAACCAAACTTAAAAATGTTCAGTGCTGCAGGAGCTTATTCTGCTGCTGTGAGTAGAAGCTCACATCGATGAACAAGAAAAATGACAGCTGCCTTAGTTCTATGTAAATCACAAATGTTCACTGATTCAGTGGAAGCCTGTTATCAGGAGGGCTAAGTAGCCCCAAGTAGACATCTCATTCTTATGTCATCTTGTTCTACTTCATAGCACTTTTTGTCTCCTCCAAAGCCACTATATAGTAGACAGCATGTTCTTTCATGTCTCAATCTTCTCCATTGCAATAAATGCATCCAGCATGTCATTATATGTCTCAGATACCTGCTCTGTTTTCTATAGCAATACCTGAAGCAACATGAAAGCCTTAATCCACCCACAAATCAGTCCAGCCTAGTGAGAGGCATAGTGGAACATAGTGCAGGACTTATTCTACAGTGATATCAGGCCAGATACTCAGTTCATTATGCTTGTTACTTCCTTCTCTTACACTTTAACCAGCTGGCCTCAGAAATGCAAACATCATTAGGACTGCCCAGGGGCTCTGACATTTTTTTCTAGACTCACTCAGACTTAGAGTTTGTCTGTACTAGTAGTTTGAATATGCTTGGAGCCATTCCCTAGTCCTGAAGAAAACTGAAGTGGAATGGACTATATCTACACTGGTTTATACTGCAAATTAATATGGTGTCATGGGTTCAGCAGCAGCAGTCATTTTTCTTTAAGTAGTACCTGGTGAGCACTGTGTTTTGGATTTTTTGGCTTGGGAACAGTGCTGATAACACCAGTGTTTATAGTTGTGGCTTGGAGTGTTTAGGCTGGCCAAGGACTT
>JASSUY010017931.1:0-35789 GCA_032466535.1 Forpus xanthops
GATGATTTTAATAAGAATGCAGCATGTTAATACCCAGCAACTATGAACTATTCATATGATATCTGCAACATTTGTTGAATCTTGTTAACTAAGCAATTACAGAATCACTTGTCCCCCAAAGTTTTAAAAAGAATAAAGCTAAAGATCTCATTACATTACATTTATTTTTAAACAGTGTTTTCCAGAACATACGGATCTGAGTCACAGAACAGCAGCAGGGCAGCTTGTGTGTAGGCCATGGTGAAGCTCCATACTGTATAAGAAGCATAAGGCAGTGCTATTGATACAAAGTGGTCATATCTAAAACAAAGCAGACCTTGGCTTCAGATGCTTATAAGTAGCCCTCATTCTCCTTGCATATCAGAATATTGCTGTTTTAGTAAGTGCCTAATGCTAACAGAAAGGTGCAAGTTACAGCCTTCTATTTAGAACTATAATTAAGTATAATATAATATAGTAATAATTGTATCCAGGCTATGGCTGTAGGTCTTCCAGTTGTACCCTTTCCCTTGAGATCCCCGAACTGTACAAATATATGGTCCCAATATCCAGTTAGGGACCACAGTGGGTAGAAAAAAAAGGAAACCTGATGACACAAAGTTGAAATGCTTCATCCTCTGATCTCTCATTGTTCCGTGAACTGTTTTTCTGGTTTCTTCAATGGACTGGTTATTGGGCACAGCTTGTGGTCCACTCTCATGTTCCAAGAGTCCTTCACTTTGAAAAAGTTGGTTGTTACTCTTAGACTACACTGGGTGCCATTATTTGGGCTGCTTGTATCAGTCCGAGTCCTCCATCTGTTTCCTTTGTCTCATCAGCCTGACACTAAACCTGATATTTTCTGTTTTAAATTCAAAGCCCTGTCTGAGAGCTAGAAGCTGTCATCCCAAAACAACTTATATGTTCATTGTATCAGCTAGCTCCCTTGCTATCTTTGCCACTTCATACCAAAGTCTTGTCATGTTGTTGGCTGAGTGGAGGTAATGTAACTGCTAACACTTGATTCTGCAATTGTTCACTCATCAGAGGAGGCAGAGTTAGCAGTCCCATCCTGGAGGAATAGGAACTTAAAACTCAAGTGTCAGAAATCTGATCACAGCTTTTATGTGGTTCAGTCTCATTCCCTTCTCGCTTGCCCACTCCCTGGATGTGTTCATACAAACACACATGGACCCCATTAGCCACTATGATATTTGCAAGTATCTGTACACATTCCTAATTTTCCTCACAACCTCCCATGCAGCTGGTGCCAGTTAGCTTGCATGTTGCTATACCAGTGCTGACTGCAGTAAAACCAAGCAAGGTGTTCCCACTGGTCTCTCTCCTCTCATTCATCCATGTACTGTCTGCCTGTCTACCACCACTCATCCCATAAACATACTCAGCACAGCAGGCCCTGTGTTTTAACTTCTCATGGTGAGACTCTAGCTGCACCTGCAGCTGGTCTGAATGTAACTAGGAGCCTGTCTCAGAAGTGTCCCAATGTGCAAAATGCAGCAAACACCAGCACTATACTGGGCTGCTCTAATGACAAGCAGTCCATAGGAATGATCCAGAAATTGAAAATTGCATAAACAAATCGTGATTTTTTTGCTGGAAGATGTGATGCAGCACCTCAGTAGGCCATACCCTATGCTATACCTGCTCATCTGCATCACACATCGAGTAATGCCACAGGCACTGACCTAGCCACAGACCCATCTTGGTGTTTACTAACTTGTTTCAAGTATGTGCAAGTTGGGATCTTGGTTCACAGTTATCATGGTTTAAGGCCCTCACGCAGTTCTGCTCACTCACTCCCCCCTCTTTTTTCCCCAGTCCCGGGGGATGGGAAGGAGAATCAAAAGAATGCAACTCCCATAGGTTGAGATAAGAACAGTTTAGAAACTAAGGTATAACACAAATCGCTACTGCTACCACCAATAATAATAATGACAATGCAAATACAAGGAAAGAATACAAGAGCTCACCAACTAATTTCTACCCAGCCCAACCAAGCAGTGCACCCCCATCACCTCATACCAAGTCCGACCACACAGCGCCCCTATCCCCCCACCCTTCTGAGTCTCTGCTCTCTGTTCTACCTCCTGGGCATGACGTGCTGTGATATGGAATGCCTCTTTGGTCAGTTTGGATCAGGTGCCCTGTCTCTGCTTCCTCTTGGCTTCCCCCCGGTTTCCCCTCCTCCCTGGCAGAGCATGAGACTCAGAAAGTCCTTGGCCAGCCTAAACGTTCTAAGCCATAACTATAAACATTGGTGTTATCAGTGCTGTTCTCAAGCCGAAAATCAAAACCAATGCTGCACCAGGTACTATGAAAAAGAGAAAATGACTGCTGCTGCTGAACACATGACAATAGTCTTGGATTTTCTTGCTTTTTCTTCACTTTCGCACAACTTTGAACAGCCTTAAAATTGAGTGATGCTGCTGGTGGTAAAATTGTTCTTGCTCAAATATGCACAGGGTATTCTGAATTTTAAAGTGTCTTGTTTTCCTGTTTTCACTTACTGTCTCTGAAATCCTCAGAAAGTGTCTCACCATGCCTGTGTCCTCTCTTGCTGCCACTGACTGTTACTGCTCATCAGAATGTTGTCAACATTCATAATTTTGATCATGAATCTCGGTATTTAAAGGGGGGATGGAAGTTGGAAGGCTTTTCTTTGCTTGACAAATCGAGTCTTTGGGTTTGGTGATGAAATCTCTGACTTGGTGTTTTCATTGCTTTTTCTGTTTTTTCTAACTTCTCTGAAAGATAGGCCCATAACTTAAACTAGAACATTGTTGTTCTCCCATCTTAGGTGTTGCTCCACATCTTGGTAACTGATTTCAGGAGTTATGGATGCAGACCACATTTTCAGCCTTTGCTGAGCCAGTCACTAATCTAGCAAAATACTGTTTGCTGTTTGGTCGGTTTAGTTTTTTATTGAGTTAACAAACTTAATTTGGCTTTAATTGAATTTAGCAAGACTCCGACAAGTAGCAGAGCTGTCAAAGGAGAGGGTGCAGGACCATATGGCCAAGAGCAGGGGAATAAGAGGTGAGGGCAGCCTTTGGTGACAGCAAGCCATTAATTTAGCTCAGCTGTGTTGTTAAGGCATGCTCTCAGTGAAGCCAAAAAATACTTTAATGTCATTCATAAAATTGTGCCATAAAAGTTTTAATTCTTGGTAGTCTCTTCTTGTGGCTACCCACAAAATACTGAAGTTAATCAAAATCAGGTATAGGATTTTTTCTAATTACAAAGTTGGTTTACAAGTGCAGCCGTCTTTCTGCATGGATGTTTTTTTCTGTTTCAGAAGGAAGATGCCTTTAATGCTGAAATGGATGAAAGATTGTCTCTTCGGAAGCATCGCTTCATGCGTTTTGCATCATTGGAATATGAAGGAGAATATTACATGACACCAAGAGATTTCTTGTTGTCAGTAATGTTTGATCAAGTTGAACGTAAGTTGTTTTCTCATCATTGTGTTTGTGAAGGAAAAGAAACTTGCAGGTGCCCTTCAAGATGTAATTTGCCAGTCACTGGGATAAGATCCTTTATTTAACATAAATCAAGAGAAGCCAGTTTATAAATGTTGTGCATATGGATTCTTACAGGCATCACCACCCTTTACACCAGTGAATTGATACTGATGATTTAGAAATCTGGTGACTTGATGAATGAAATTACATCTCTGCATAATTTGCATGTCTGATCAGTATGTGTTCCTCAATTACTTACATGCCACAGAATATAGTAAGAGTGTAATATAATAGTGTTCATACCATTCCTAGGCCCATTAACTGTCTATCCACTTCGCCAATAAATACTCTGTGGCCTTATTTCTTAGAAGAAGCAGTTGTGGCAGTGAATTGAATGAGTGCAAAGAAGCATTGAGCTCAGCTGTAGATTTCTGATTTCAAATCTCCTTTGGTTTATGCAAAACCTAATTAAGAACAAATAAAAATTGTATGCACATTCTTGAAAAACTACATCTAAAAGCATGCTTTATAAGGAGAAGATAGGACCATCACACAAATAAAAAGTGCTGTAGGTGGTTGTCTTCTTTTGCTCCAAAAATTTGGCTTTTATACCTTTCCGAAGAATTTTTTTGCTTTACAAACGCTAAATTCTCCAAGTTTCCGAGCAGATTGTCATTCAGAGGGCAAATACTCTCTTAGTACCTCTGCTGTGGGAAGAGGGGTAAATCCCAACTTAATCATTACATGCTGCAGTCTGCACATACCGACCAGGGCAGCACATTGTCTAACAAAAGCCATTCATAGCCTGGGATGTTCTGCCCAGCTAGCAGCAAATGTCCAAGTGATATGGGGGTGCTGAACAGGAAATACAGAAAGGAATTCAAGGTACTGTGGAAAGGCTAGTGAGACAGGGAGGAGGAAGGAGGCTGAATGCACTTTGATTCAAGCCTCTCGGAAACCTGGGGCAGAATAGAATTCACTGAGCTGCAAGTAGTCAAAGAACAGGAAACAAGAAAATAAAAGTTTTTTTTCTGTCTGCCAAAAATCTGTAGGTGATAAGGATACACGGCTTCACTGCTGACACACAACTTCTAATATTATCCAAAGCTGAATGTAAATCCTTAGGACTTTATGAACTTGAGAGTCATGGTGATTCTCAAAATTACTTTTTTTTTAACTTATGTCTAACAAAAAGAGTTCTTTCTCCTTCAAAACTTAGGTCATTGGGTTAAAAATCTAGAAGAGATTTTCTTTCAGGTTTTCCAGTCTGAAACAGTGAAAGACAGTGAACACTGAAATTTTCAGTTTTGAAGGTGTGGGTTGCAGACAGTTGTCTGTGAAAGCGAAGTTAGACAAATAGGTATTTTTCAGTCTTAGCAATTCATACATATTAATTGGTTACTCCAACTATAATAGTGCACATGCAGATTTTTAATGAAGTGGTATGCGGTTTATTTGTAATGCAGCCAAGTTAATCTCAGTTACTTTGCTAATATGAGCAGAAAACAGCATTAAATAGAAAAAAAATTAATGACAAAAAAGCACATGAATTAAAAAAAAATCTCTGCACTAATGCATATTTAGAATTTCAAATTGAGGTCAGGCTTACAACAGTAGCACCATAGACAGTTACCATAGACAGTTCGTAAGAAAATGTTAATCTAATGCTCCTAAACATTTGCTTAACCATCACTGATGTGCATTCTTTAGCCAGTAGCATAAACCCAATGGTAAACAGTTCTCTTCAAGTCACATTTCTAGGGGTTTTAGGTTTTCTGGTAACTGCAAACACTCAAAGCTTTTGTTAGCGGAGAAATAAGATGGTTTAGGTATTTTAAAGGCAGTGGTTTGAACATTTTGTTTAGAAGACGTTCATACAAGGAAAATGAACAGATCGATCTCAGCTGTCTGTCCGGATATATTTAGAGTAGATTAAGGTGGTGAATTTCATAGCAAAGCATCAATTATTTTGGGAAACTTTCTGCTTGTATTGTAAAATTAAATCCCTTTCATCCTGAACAGTGGTTTTAGAAACGAAAACAGGTGTGCCAACACTAATACTAGAAAGCCCTTTGCTTACTGGCATACTGAGATGCTATTTTAACATGTGATAACTTCATACAAATGCTAATTCTTGTAATGCTGAAGCTAAATCTGCAATGATTTGGTTATTTGCTACCTATTTCTTATTAATGCCTTACCAAAAAAAAAAAAAAAAAAAAAAAAAAAAGTAAAAATATTTGAAAAATTTTAAGCACCCTGGGAATAATCATTCATATGGAGTGCTTAGGGCTGTTCTGAGGTTTTGTTTCTGCTGTTTTTTTTACAGATAATAGGCAGGGACATACGATCAGCCTCAGGAGCAATTTAGGTGTGTACACCAAGAAACATTGCTGAGGTTCATCACAACATTCTGCTTCTTTGTTCCTATTCAGAGATAAACACACCCAAAGGGGAAAAAGGCAAGTGAAAAGGGGAATTGTGAAGTTACCGGTTGGAAATAGAGGCCTTTGTCCAGCCCCCTTGGGGTTGTTTTACTTGCTCTTGATTGTCATTGGAGAATTACCTTGAAATCTCCTGTTAGTTCTTAAGCATAATTAAATTTAGAGGAAAGTAAATGTGGTGTTGTGTAAAGCAGATAAGTTGTTGGTGCTAGATCAAAAATGGTGACGTTAGAAAATACCAAAATATTTTAGCTATGTCCAGATTGTCAAGTGAATTCCTGTACACGCTTGGTTGGAATTTATCACAGAAGCAAAAATCTTAGGTGTGCCCTTTGACAAGGTTGCAAAACATGTAATAAATTATGATTTATTATAGAACACTTCCCAGATAAGAAAACAGTTGAACTACATCAACTGCCATCTAGCCTAAGCGATCATGAACCCTGCTTGATAGACTTTAGTTCACTAGTTCTCTATTACCTCATTTTCTTTAAGGTAGGCCAAAAATTGTGCAATCTTACCATTCCTCTTGATTAAATCACACCTGCAAAGTTACTTACTGTCAGGGTGATAATGCAGAAAAATATTTACAGTGCTGCCATCTAAGGAGAATGAACTGATAACAAATGCAGAGTTTCCTGACAGACTTACTTTGTTCTGCATATTGACAAAGCAAAGGGCTCTACAAAGGCAGAAAAGCACCATCAAAAAAAAAAAAAAAAAGGCTTGCTTTTAGATGCAGTGCTTCACATTTGATTACTTTTGTAAGTATTTGCCTAATTCTATTGCCATTAGTTACTTCATGGAAGGAAGTAGCCATCTCTTTATAAACAGTCACAAACAGTAAATGAGATGTGGTAGCGTGGCACAGCATTTGTGCCTGTACAAAACACCTGAAACAGTGTTTTGTACCAGTTAATGTAGCGCATGCTGAATGTACCATTGGAATTTCTGGATTCATGGCTATATGCCATGTAATCTTGTGTTACAACAGTGTTAACCACAGGGATGTGTGGCAAAGCATTGTAAAACCAGCCAAGTTCTTCTGGGTAGTCTGTGAGATGTTCATGTAAATCATCATGTCTGATGCAGTAATAATTTAGTGGAAAACTGTTTTCTATTGCTCTTCTTATCATGATGTAAAAACTTCTCAATGTCTAGTAATGTCTAATAAGAATAATACAAACTTACTATGTTAGAAGCTCTAGCATCCTACCCATGGCAGAAGGGTTGGAATGAGATGATTTTTAAGGTTCCTTCTAACCAAAACCATTCTATGATTCTGTGATTATAGGCATATTCTTATGTAAAGCTCAGCTGACTTACACTGAATTTTTATTTCAATGCAGGAGTATTTTTAGAAGACACTTCCAGCTTCATTTAAAACTTACGTTTTGAGCAGTTGTGTATGCTTAGGCTCATATTCCAGATTATACAACCAGTACTGTGTTAGAGCTTCTCATGGAAATATTGTTGGTGTGCTGTTATTGTAGAACATGTAAGAAAATCTGTATTAATTTTGAAAAGGATGACAGGAATACTTCAGAAAATGAAGATTTTGCAGTACATTAAATCTGGAGTATGTTTATATTCTTTTAATGGGAAAATATTATTCTACTTCAGAAATACTTTCATGTTGCAAGTAGAAGACAAATGTTCAGGTTAGCTTGTCTGATAATAGTTGATACCTGGTAAATAAAGATCATGGTCCTTCTGTATGTTCTTAGTACAGATTGAATGTATCATAACACCTTCACATCCCAAACCACTCCTTTATCTTCAGTAAACCTGTGTTCCATAGCACTAAGCTGTAAGTCCTACCACAACCCTGAGAAAGTCTTCGAACTAATATATTGTATACATATTGCCTTTTACTTTCCCTTAGGTGTTCAAGTACAACATTAAAGTTCATGTTCTAAGTAAAATACTAGGTCATTTTGGATAAAATGTTGTACATCAGCCAATTGTAAATAATATAAGTAAGGTGTTTTTTTCTTTTCTCCTCGGCAACAGTGTGTTACTACTGACAACTTACATGAGCTCTCTAATGCAACACCAACGATTTTAATGGGATTGGTATATCTAAAAATTTATTTGAAGGAAAATAGTTCATTATCTGGAAGCAGTAGAAATACTTAAGAAGTTCCTGTGATCTTGCTAATGTGTATGTATGTCTGGACATAAGCTTTGTTGTGAAATTAAAACAAAGACTAATACGTTTTTGTAGCGGTTGCATCACAAGGTACTACATAACAGAATCAGAGTTGGGACTCTTGAGGGGAAATGGGGTCTTCCTCTCTGCGGCAATCAGATCTGGCGTGTTAGCCAGGCTCCTTTTTTGGTGCATTAACCTCTGGCCACTGCAGAGTCACTTGTTTGCTCTCATTTTTCAGAAAAACTTGCTGAGAGTCCGAAAAATAGATGCACGAGGTGCTGCAATTAGAGCAGAGGCGTTAGGCAAGAGCTGGCTTACAGCCACCACTTAAGAAGAAGCAGGTTTTAGCATATCATTGCACAGGGAGAAGGTGTCCTTTTTATCTCTCGTTTCATTTCTGTGCCTTGAACCACTGCTTAAAGTACCTGGGACACATTCCTTATAAGGTTAAACAGGAAAATATACTTCTGATCCTTAAAATTATACTGACATTGTATTACTTACATTTATATTTTTGTAGCTACGTCTGCATGAGGCAACAGTAACGTTGTAATAAGCATGTGGCTTTGTTGTGATTAACTGCTGCTCCTGAACCCATGACATTAATTCTTATTTTTCCCTTTGTGTGGCATTGCTGACTAACTAGATACAGAATCAGAGCTCTTATCTCCATTGACTGCAGTGCTTACTGTTTAGGTAAAAACTTCAGCATGATGTTATATTTTGAAAATACATTACTAGCTATTTAGCTTTCTGAAAGGCAGTGGTTAATGAGAAGATACATTGCAGCTTCTCAATGAATGAAAGCAAATTTTCAAAACTCAGTACAAAAACAGTACAATTAATAAAACTAGTCAGGCTTCTGCAAAGTGGCAAGTAAGAGGCAAGTGGTCTCAACACACATCTTGAAGGATTTAGTTATTTAAAGTGTGAAAGTTATTGGTTATTTAATGGCATCTGAATGGAAAACAGATTCTTTGGAAAAAATGAAAATATATTGTGCACATACAGAATATTTGTAGTACAAGTAATGGAAAGATCTGGTTATTAATAACGGGAGTCTGCTTGTATAAACATTGGCTGCCTTAGAATTTCAGAAGTCTTGCAACAGTTTCTGCTTTAGTCAGGTATTCCAGTTTTGTGACAGGCTACCATGATATTTAAAATACTTAACACAGAAGTCACTTTTCTTTCTTTCATGCATATGATCAAATTTCAAGATCTCGTGCAATCATTCCTGTTCTCTGAATATTTTTCCTATTTGTAGAGATGATTTCCATAGAACATCACACACTATTTCAACTACATTTGTAGCATACTGTCAGCATACCACAGAAAACATCTCTGAGATTTTTTTCCACCATGGGTTCTGAATACTTTTGACAGATTACTTCAGTTTTATTTTTTTAATAAATTCAGTGGAACTTAGTAAGTTCTGAAACATCCTGCTTAACTGACAATTAAGTCTTAACAGATGTAGCGTGAAAATCAGACTCAGTGATTTTTTTTTTTCACTCTTAAATGTATTTTAATTTCTTGCAACATATGTCCTTACCACAGGCAGGTATTGGTTTGTACCTAAGAAGTACAGTCTGTTTTCAAAATTCCTGGAGTAATGTTCAGACATTTAGAACTGATGGGGATCTGGTGGGTGCTCAGTGGACAGTACCAAGTGCCAGGAGTGCAGGTCAGGCTCCTGCCAAAATCTAATACGTGTTCTAGCCTCACATTTTTTATTGCTTGTAACTCTTTCAGTGCTGATGTTCTGTGCTTTGCCTTAGCCCAACACTGAATTTTTATTACATTAGTCACATGATTTATTCTTTTTTGAGTAATCTTCACATAGGCTCATTTTATTTTTTTTTTTCTCATGCATATTCTCTAAGAAATGTTCCTTTTTTTTTTTTTTAAATATCTAAGGTAGAACAGTGAAGGATCACTTTCTAGGCAGTAGCAGCAGGCAAGCAGTGCATGCTTTGGTAGATGAGAAGGGCTGTCCTTACTTGTCAATGGCTGGGATCTCTAGAGAGATCTTTCAGAAGTTCTGCTGCTCCCTGTTAAGAAAACACTGGCGTTGATTTCCTAAGGGAGAAACTACCCAATTTATGCTTACTTTTTTTCACTCCTCAGCCCTGCACCTGCAGTGTGTTATAGCACAGATTGCACTCAGTAGCCTTGCTGGTCTACTATGAAACAAAAGTAAACCCTGAGCTCAGACATTTTTCCATGTGGAAAACATGCAAGTTTCTCTTGTTAGAGCCACCTGCCTACATGGCAGTGCCCTCTCTTGGGCTTACCAGCATCTTTATTGCAGAGGAGAATACAGCCAAGAGCCAACTCTCTGTAATCAAACCAGTCTTCCAACATTGTTCCATACACCAGAGAGCTCTGGTCCTCACACCACTGTCCATAAAGCTGGTGAGCACCTAGACATTCTGCTGACTACATCTTTACTTAAATATCTTTCCTATCAGACCTGGAAAAGCCTCGTGTGCCTGAAAGCATACAGATTTTTCAGCCATAGATAACAAAAAATACCATGTTTTCCAACAAATCCTGCCTTGGTTCTTACCTGGTGAAAGGCAGTTCGACAACACTACTAGGTTGAAGAGCATCCTAATTGGCTGTTCTTAGTTATCAGTGTATATATACATATATAGAATCATAGAATAGTTAGGGTTGGAAAGGACCTTAAGATCATCTAGTTCCAACCCCCCTGCCAGGGGCAGGGACACCTCCCACTAAACCATGTCATCCAAGGCTATGTCCAACCTAGGCTTGAACACCACCAGGTATGAAGCATTCACTACTTCCCTGGGCAACCCATTCTAGTGCCTCACCACCCTAACAGGAAAGAATTTCTTCCTTATATCCAATCTAAACCTCCCCTATTTAAGTTTGAACCCATTACCCCTTGTCCTGTCAATACAATCCCTAATGAAGAGCCCCTCCCTCCCCAACATCTCTATAGGCCCCCTTCAGATACTGGAAGGTTGCTATGAGGTCTCCACGTAGCTCTCTCTTTTCCAGGCTGAACAGCCCAAACTTTCTCAGCCAATCTTCATACAGGAGGTGCTCCAGTCCCCTGATCATCCTCGTGGCCCTCCTCTGGACTTGTTCCAACAGTTCCATGTCCCTCCTATGTTGAGGACAATAGAACTGCACACAATACTCCCAAGTGAGGAGAGTAGAGGGGCAGGATCACCTCCCTTGACCTGCTGGTCACGCTCCTTTTTGATGCCTCTCAGGACATAGTTGGCTTTGTGGGCTGCAAGCGCACACTGAAGGCAGCTCATGTTCATTTTCTCATCAACCAATATCCCCAAGTCCTTCTGCACAGAGCTGCTCTCAATCTCTTCTCGGTCCAGCCTCTTGCTATGCCTGGCATTGCTCCGACTCAGGTGTAGGATGATGCACTTGGCATGGTTAAAATTCATCAGCCCACCTCACAAGCGTGTCAAGGTCCCTCAGGATGGCATTCCTTCCTTCCAGCATATCAGCCAAACCACACAGCTTGGTGTCATCAGCAAACTTGCTGTGGGTGCACTCAATCCCACTGTCCGTGTCAATGACAAAAATGTTGAACAAGACCAGTCCCAACACCAATCCCTGAGGGACACCACTCGTTCCTGGTCTCAGCTATTGAGCACAACTCTTTGGGTGCAGCCATCCAGCCAGTTCTTTATCCACCAAGTGGTCCCCTTACCAAATTGATGTCTCTCCAATTTAGAGACAAGGATGTTGTACAGGACAATGTCAAACGCTTCGCACAAGTCCAGGTAGATTACATCAACTGCTCTGTCTATCTATCTATCTATATATATATATATATATACAGCAGTATATATGTTGCTGTATTTCTGGCTGGAGTATCCCGAGACTTTGTTCACCAAGAGCTGCTATCCTACCTGGCTAAATAAAAATTTAAAAATGGGCTCATTGTTTAGAATTTGAATATAAAACATACACAAGATAGCTGCCATTTGCTTTTGTTTAAACTATTTCAGCTGTCTTTCAGAAGAGCTGATATTTGAAGTCTTGAGAATGATACAGCTCTTTTTCTCAGGTGCTAGCCACCTTTTCAGACCTTGAATGCATTTCCTTTATGCCAATACCTCTGGAACTACGGGGATAGTGGATTCTTGCTGTTGCGTTGGTATTGGCAAGCACTTAGTAAGTCACGTATCCCACCACAGAAACTGCCAGTTCCAGAAAACAGATGACTTTTGTCTTTTTTTTTTCTTTCTCTACGAAGGTTTTTTGGTTTTGTTTTTCCTAGGGAAGAGCAAGGTATGTGTGTTCTTAACTGTGGACTGGATCCAAAACATTGCAAGCCTGACAGAGCAGATTCTTGTAATAGTGAATACTAAAATTAGTCATTTTGTCTCATGTGGATGCACATCTACTTTTCCTTTGGGACTGTATTTATTTACTGTGTCTGACAACTGAAAAGTCACCCACAACCTGACATAGCAATTATTTCTTGCCTGTGGATTTTTTGGTGATAGAGAATTTAAGAGCTCACTTCTGTTTCACTATCACTTTCTGGGGGGGAATTATAAAAACTAACCTTAAAAAATTTCATCTGCTTCTCTGGTTTTGTTGGAATTGGCAAAAGAGAGCAATTGTTCAGCAGAAAAAAGCACCGGTTTTTGCAGTATGTATCGTGGTCAAGGCAGTCTGCTGCTAAAAAAGTAAGAGGGGCTTTTAATCCAGTATGGTCAATATAAAAGTACTATGGGCAAAATAAATTACTTTACTCTTTCAGTAAAAGAAAGCCATCTATTGTTTGCTTTTCATTTGCACCAACTTTGAGAATTGTAAAATGCCTACTTAAAATTAGATTCACATTTCAATTCAGTCTCTTTTTTCTGTGGCTAACATAAATGTTCATTTCAGGAGGGCAGTCCCTATTCTCTATGTCCCGTACTGTTGTAAGGAGGAAGAGGAGTATCTGCTTAGTCATACTATTGTAGGAACACTTGTATTTGTTACTACCGCTCACCTGAGTTAATGTGTTTGTAATGTCTTGTGATGTATTTTTAAGGATATGTATCCTCTACTAAGGTGATACTTAATGGCTTAGCACTTGTCTTTAGCGTTTCGTGGCTGTGTGATCATATATGTCCTAAAAGTCAGCTCCAATTTTAGAAGGAAATACAGACTGAAAATGTAGACCTGTTACACACTTTTCATGCTCAGTTTGAAATAATTTCTAACCACTGCTCACATCAGAAAATGGTGGCACAGTATCTCCTCTGTTGCTTGAAAACTCTTCTGATACCCTACCTAAAATTAATCTATTTAAGCCCACTTGTTCTTGTGCCAACATTTTACACTACCTAAAATAGGGGATTCTTTTTTCTTTTGAATCTTAACCCCATGATGCGCTATAGATAATTAAGTTACCACTCAGTGCTGGTGTTGTTAGGTTAAGCAAACCCAAGTTTATTTTTATGTTCTTCGGCTGGGTGGGGCCATCCATTCCACAGTTTTATGTATGTATCTAGCTGTATTCCATGCTTTTCTGAATCTGGTTTCTTTTTGTAAAGTCAGCTTCATTCCCTGGCTCACAGCACAATCCACTGGCGATCGCTATGTCCTAGCAGATGGAACAAGGACTGAAGTCAAGGACTTCTTAAATTAATACTGTTGCTGAAACATCTGAATTGTCAAACTGCAGCTTCATTCAAGGAGAAAAATGCTACAAAGCAATGCTCACTAGAGCAAACAAACTCTTTTAGCCTGTGCTTCGCTTGCAGTAACTACATGCAAACAGCTTCCAGCACCATCGGTGCTTTGTCCTCATTTGTATCTCCATGTGTCTACTAGGCTGAGATTAGTACACTAGAGTAAATTATCATGTGTGTTCTTTGGTTGAGAATTTTTTAATGTAATCGTGAAATTGTGATTAAACAGGAAAAAGAACATCCTTTTAGAAGGTTATGTGCAATCACATGCTTGATCCCCGCAATTAATGTATACTTTCAACAAGAATGGGAAAAATTGTTAATTTTTTTCAGTCCAAGATTCCTCTTGGAGGAGCCATTAGTTTTATCAGAGAAGCTGAGTATGGCAAGAAGGAGGCAGTGCAAAGATAATTAGAGGCAGTGGACACAGGAGCCCAATGTAGTGAAGACTGCTGCAAATTAAATCAGTGGGAATTTTAATATAAAGTGTATTTATGCATTTTGATTTGCCTCCTCCATTATCCTTACTGAAAGAATATCTCTGTTCTATTTCTGTTTTGACAGACTTACTGTGATGTTTCCTCTGGTGCTTAATAAGATAAGAATTCTTTTGAAAATCTGAATATAAAATTAAAGCCAAATGCCTTTCTGAGGTTTGTTTCATCACATGATTTGAATTCAGAGGAGAAAGGTTTATTCCTTAGGAAATAAGACAATTCTAGAAAAGAATAACTTAATGTTTTGAAAGGGATTATTGATCTTTTGCTTAAATCTTTTTTCTTTCTGCCAGACTATTTTCTGTGAAGAGTTTGAAGTCACAGGGTCAAGGGATGGCTTATCTTTGCTTCTGTTACTCGGTTTACAAAGTTCACCCCTTAGAGTGGAGAAGGTTTCTAGTTGGTGCATGGAACTTTCTTTTCTGCTAGTAGGGAAGGCTGATGGACATCATGTCAGTAATTTATTATCAGACATGCTGTTAGCAACGTTATTTTTTTTCTAAATTGCAAATTAACCAAACCATTTTGGCTACTGCTAAAAGGCACAATTAACATCTGTTTTTAAGCTCTTCTGTGATTTCTCATTACTTTAGCTTTTCCCAGTCTTTTAGGGGAGTTCTCGGGCTTTTCACAATCCCACTTCTCTTCCAATTACCACCTTACCTTTTGAAGAAAGACGATGTTTCAAATTAGTTTTCTGTAGCATTCTGGTATTCTGAGAAAGTAACCCAAGCTAGATCTCTCTGTTAATCTTTTCATGTGGCAAAAATAGGATAAAACTTTCTCAGCTTGAAACACAAGAGCATTCTGTTATCACTTACATACTCTACAAGCCCCTGCTGTAGGAAAGCTTCCCAAACATCTGTTAATTGCTATGTGACAGATGTTAATGATGTATAAACAAGTCAGACTCAGCAGGGGCTGTTACTGGTTTGCTAAGAGCTTCTGTATGTGCTAATAACAGAATGAGCTAATCTTAGAAGTAGAAAGAAACTCCTGGCTAATTTAAAGGTAAAAGTGAGAATGACGTGGGCTGTCAGCTGAAGGAAAGCAAGTCAGACACTGAAATGAACTCTGATTAAACATGAGAAGGAGAAAGAAAGAAAAGATAGAGATTGCAATAATGCTTGAACTTGGAGAGTTATGGAAATAATGAAGTAGGGCTGTGAAGGATCAGTAAATGCACAAAGCAATAGACAGACTTCTGTAGGAAAATTCCCAAACATGGTCATTAGAATGTGCTTATCTTCTCAGGGTGGCAATTGGAAAAAGTAATGTCATCACTGGGGTCATCTGCATAAAAATGGCCTTCCTAAAAATTTCATGTGAGATTGCTCTTCAGAGCCTTATAAAGTGAAAACGTGCCTTCTAGAAATTCTGACATGACAGGATCGGCTTAATTCAGCTCTTGAATAGCAATTCCCTTTATCACTAGTCATCCCGTAATCTCCAGGAATCTGAAATATTTGAACTTAAGTGCTGCAGTACTGCACCTATGCCAAAAGTCTCTTCCCCTAAAACACCACTTTCATTATGTTTTTTTTTTTTCTTTTTATGCTGATTCACTAATCACTAATGGCAGTTAATTGCGATTATTACAATTCTGCTGGGGAAAAAAGTGATGCATTATGTTCTTCGGGTAATTCAGTTCATCCTTTTACTAAAACTACTTGCAAAATGAGTATGCTTATTTAGTGAGTGTTTATTTACCATTTTCTTTCAATGTATGATGTCAGGAGAGTTTGACAGGATGTCAAATAGATGGATAATATCACCAGTTTCAAAAATACAAAGCTCTTGGGTAAAATCATAGAATATTAGCAAGTGAATCAAAAACAATCTTGTATGCTTTCTTTTGTTTAGATTCATCATGTGTTTTAGAAGTTCCACTTATCCCTGTTCAACGCAGATGGCAATAAATTTACTAAAGCAATTCCAAATTTGAGGTGTGGTATAATAGGCATCACAGAAACAGTGTGAGATGGCTCCTATGACTGGAGTGTTGGAATGGAAGGTTACAGGCTCTTTAGAAAATACAGGCCCAGTAGGCAGGGAGGGAGAGTTGCTATTTATGTTAGGGATAGGCTGGAGAGTACGGAAATCTGTCTGGGGACAGGTGATGATTAAACAGAATTTGTGGGTCCGGGTTAAAGGGAGAACAGTGAAAGGAGACATTACTGTGGGGATCTGTTACAGACCGTCTGACCCAGAGGACTCTGTGGATAAAGCACTCTATAGACAGAAAAGAACAGCCTCACGCTCACAGGCCCTTGTTCTCATTGAGGACTTCAACCACCCTGATATCTGTTGGAGGGATGGTACAGCCTGGCACAAGCAACCCTGGAAGTTCCTCAGTTGGTGGAAGACAACTTCCTTCTGCAAGTAATAGAGGAGCTGACAAGGAGAGGTGCCGTGCTTGACCTCATCCTCACCAACAGGGAAGGGCTGGTTGGAAATGTGACGCCCCAGGGCAGCCTTGATTGCAGCCATCATGAGATGGTTGAATTCAAGATCCTCAGGACAGTGAGAAGAGCGTGCAGCAAGCTCACTGCCTTGGACTTCAAGAGAGGAGACTTTGGCCTCTTCAGGAACCTGTTTAGTACAGTGCCATGGGATATAGCCCTAGAGGGCAGGGGGGCCCAAGACTGTTCGTTGATATTCAAGGACCACCTGCTGCAAGCTCAGGAGCAATACAACCCTACTAGAAGGAAGTGCAGCAGGAGGGCCAGGAGACCTGCTTGGATGGACAAGGAGCTGCTGAGGAAAATCCCAAGGAAAAAAGAGGCTTATAAAAGGAGGAAGCAAGGACAGGCAGCCTGGGAAGAATACAGGGATGCTGTCTGGGAAGCTAGGGACCAGGTTAGGAAAGCTAAGGCCCATGTAGAATTAAACTTGGCTAGGGATGTTAAGGATAACAGGAAGGGATTCTATAGGTATGTAGTGAATAAAAGACAGACTAGGGACAATGTAGGCCCCCTCCGGAAGCTATCAGGAGAGCTGGCTACCCTGGATTTGGAGAAGGCTGAGGTTCTTAATGACTTCTTTGCCTTGGTCTTCACTGACAAATGCTCTGACCACACCACCCAAGTCCTGGAAGGCAGACACAGGGACTGTGAGAATGAAGACCATGGGCCCACTGTAGGAGTGGATCTGCTTTGAGACCATCTGAAGAGCCTGAATGTATCCAAGTCCATGGGACCCGGTGAAATCTATCCACAGATCCTGAAGGAGCTGGGAGATGAAGTTGCTAAACCACTGTCAATCATATTTGAAAAATCCTGGCAGTCAGGTGAAGCTCCCAATGACTGGAAAAAGGAGAATATAAACCCATTTTCAAGAAGAGGAAAATGGATAATCTGGAGAATTACAGACCAGTCGGTCTCAGCTCCGTGCCTGGCAAAATCTTGGAGTGGATTCTCCTGGAAGGCATGCTAAGGCACATGAAAAACAAGAGGGTTCTTGGTGACAGCCAACATGGCTTCACTAAGGGTAAATCCTCCCTGACCAGTCTGGTGGCCTTCTATGATGGGGCTATGGAGCTGATGGACAGGGGTAGAGCAGTTGACGTCATCTACCTGGACTTGTGCAAAGTGTTTGACATTGTCCCACATGACATCCTTGTCTCTTGAGTTGGAGAGTCATCAATTTGATAGGTGGACCACTCTGTGGATAAAGAACTGACTGGATGGCCGCACGCAAAGAGTTGTGCTCAATGGCTCAATGTCCAGCTGGATACCTGTAACAAGTGGTGTCCCTCAGGGATCGGTGTTGGGACTGGTCTTCTTCAACGTCTTTGTCAGTGACATGGACAGTGGGATTGAGTGCACCCTTATCAAGTTAGCTGATGACACCAAGCTCTGTGCCTCAGTTGATACCCTGGATGGAAGGAATGAGATCCAGAGGGACCTTGACACGCTTGTGAGGTGGGCTGATGACAATCTGATGAATTTTAACCATGCCAAGTGCATCATCCTACACCTGAGTTGGAGAAATCCCAGGCACAGCTACATGTTGGGTAGAGAAAAGATTGAGAGCAGCTCTGCGCAGAAGGACTTGGGGGTGTTAGTCAAAGAGTAGATGAACATGAGCTGCCTTCAGTGTGCTCTTGCAGCCCACAAAGCCAAACGTATCCTGGGCTGCACTAAAGGAAGCGTGACCAGCAGGTTGAGGGAGGTGATCCTGCCCCTCTACTCTCCTCACTTGGAGTATTGTGTCCAGTTCTGGTGTCCTCAACATAAGAGGGACATAGAACTGTTGGAACAAGTCCAGAGGAGAGCCATGAGAATGATCAGGGGACTGGAGCACCTCCTATATGAAGATCGGCTGAGAAATTTTGGGCTGTTCAGCCTGGAGAAGAGAAGGCTGCGTGGAGAGGGCCTATAGGGATGTTGGGGAGGGGCTCTTCATTAGTGACTGTAGTCATAGGACAAGGGGTAATGGGTTCAAACTTAAACAGGGGAGGTTTAGATTAGATATAAGGAAGAAATTCTTTCCTATGCGGGAGGTGAGGCACTGGAATGGGTTGCCCAGGAAAGTTGTGAATGCTCCATCCCTGGCGGTGTTCGAGGCCATGTTGGACATAGCTTTGGGTGGCATGATTTAGTGTAAGGTGTCCCTACCTATAGCAGTGGGGTTGGAATTAGATGATCTTAAGGTTCTTTCCAGCCCTAACTGTTCTATGATTCTATGATTCTAGTAAAGAGAGTGATTTTATCCTTTTTTGTCTTCTTGCATAGGTATATTTGTTGTTTCCTCAAGGAAAGACTGCTGCAAAGCAAAGGTGAATAGGAGCTACAGCTGTAACTCGCCCAGGACACCCCAAGCAATAACTGAACATCATCTAGTGGGTGTTCATCCTTTCATTCTTAGGCAGAATTGATCTTGGTTATAATTTACAAATTAACTGTTCTGTAAACTCAATAGCAGTGCCCTCAGACATCTAGTCACTGTAAATTGCGTGTTCATGATTGGGGCTTATATTCTGTAAGATAAGCATAGTAAAGTTCTGAATTTTTTTGCCATTTACCATGGTCTGGACAGCAAGACAGAATGTCTCAGGCCTTGAATACAGTGCTCTTTTTGATGAAATTACCAAAGCAGAATTGTTTCCTTTCAATAAAATTCAAAATTTTCTTTTAAATCAGCACTTTTTCCTCTCATGTCTCGACAGATAAGGCAAAAATGTCTTGTCTTCCTTCATAGGTAGTCAGTGAAAATCAGAGCCTAGATGGTTTTCACATGCATAAGAACATAGTTGTCTCTGGTATAAGCAAGGGGGGAAAATCCAAAATTCTGCATGAAACCTACCAAAATACTTTTACTTATATTTGGTCTTAGTGTACTTACTGCTGACTGCTGCTGCTGAACCCATGACAGTTGCAAAAGCACCTCAACTGATATTTGCCTACTTCAAAGTTGGCTATGACTGTATTAAATTAGAAAGTGTTCTGTATTCAGTCCTTCTAGAAACAAATGTCTACAAGCATATTACTCAGCACCCAACTGGTCATGGTTTTGGGCAACCTCCTTGACTATTTTAAGCTTTTCCAATTGTCACCATGAGAATTACCACAATGATCTCCAGAGATCCCTTGCAATTTCAACTGTTCTGTGAATGAGGCGATTTCCCACAAGCAGCCTCACTTCATGGGTCTTCCCACAATCTTCTCTGAAAATCTGGAGACCATCTCTCTCAATCACTAAAACGGTGCTGTTTATTCTATCTTCCTTAGAATTGTTACCACTGGGAAATAAGTGAGAAGAATAAGATGTTGCAAAGGATGTCTCTGGGGGATGTAAGGCATCCCTAAAGGAGTCAAATCCTACATATTTGAAGGAAGGACTAGGAGAATGAAAAAAGGAGCAGTCACCATCAGCACCATCATTAGAATAGTGCACCAACAGAAATTGGACATCCTGCTGATGAAGCTTCTAGGTTTCACAGATATCCTTCTGCAGTGCATCAGTCTCTCTCTTCACTTTTTTTTCCCTTCCAAAGGTCTGACTAAGGATTGCTGGGATATGATGAACTCAAGTTTACTGAAGTGGTAATAATAGCAAAATTCCATTGTACATTTCCAGTCAGCTGTCACCTCCTGGAGCATTTTTTTACAATACTTCTATGAACTTTTACTGCCCATTGCTGTAGTGAAGTAAATTAATCTTAAAGAAAAATACTGTTTTAACAGAAGAGAAAGCATTAATGATGATGTAAAAAAATTTGTATGTGATTGGATGAAACAAAGAAAAAGTGAGTTACTCTATAAACTCGAACTAAATAGCATTTTATATTTACAGAAGTCTTGAGAACCTACTCAATTTATGTAAAATGTCAGTGCCCCCAGTTACTTGCCCACTGCAGTAATTTGAATTGGCTTGATGCACTAATATGTCAGCTGTTTACTGCTTGGACACAAGCATTATAAATGCCCTACATCTGAACAGAATTATGGTAATGCACTGCATTTCTCAGGCTGATACCATGAATAGCTTCAATTTCTTCACTAAATATTGCCAGTTTTAATTTTGAAAAGTTACTTTATTTTTTCCAGTTCCACTAGGAATAAGCAGTAACAACAGTACCCTGAAGGTTTTATGTGGATGAGCAAGTTTAAGGAAAAACAAACTATTTCAGAAGCAAAGCAGCTGAATTAATGTCATTATTGACTTTTGATCTTCAATCATAGAATTGTTTGGGTTGGAAAAGACCTTTAAGATTATCGAGTTCAACCAGAAATCTAATGCTGTCACATCCACCACTAAACCGTGCCACTAAGCACCATGTCTCTACGTCTTTTCAGTACCTCCAAGGATAGTGACTCACCTACTTTCCTGGGCAGTCTGTTCTTGTGCTGATAACCCTTTTAATTTTCCTAATATCCAGTCTAAGCCTCTTCTAGTGCCACTGGATGCCATTTCCCAAACTACAGTTAAGTATTAGTACTATCTTTTGAATGTGTGAACATGTATTTGTGTGCACATAAAGCGATGAGATGATGTATGAGCGAAAGTCTGTGGGGAGCCATAGGACAAAGGAGGTCACTCACATGGTTGTTTCTGGCCTCGTTGTCTGTAATTCTTGCATGTTAGAGTGTTCATTACATATCTAAGTGCAATAACTAAACCATACAGTTACTTCATATAATTTGACACAGTTTGTGATTTGCAGTTTCTGCTTAAGGGATAAATTGCATTAAAGCAAGAAGTTGAAAAAGGTAACCCTCTGTGACACATACCCTCTCTTTCTGTGTTCCAGGGTAAGTAAGGTAGCCTTATATTGATAGATTCCCACACAAAGGATGAATTCTTCACCTGGTACCTGAGTTATTTGTCAGCAAGTGAATCTAATTTATAATAATTAACAGTCTTTAATAATCTTGTGCCTCATCTTTAACTGTATTATTAGTAGTATTTTACTTCCTTAAGATGCATGAGGAAAGTAAGTTTGTCATGGTAGGCAAGATTTCAGATATGTGGAAGAATACAAATTGTAAAGGAAGTGTCTGAATGAAGTTATAGGGATAGTTGCTACAGTGGTGGTAGTGGCTCTATTGAGCACATAAACCTAAATAAAGTCTTGCACAGTGAGGTAAGAATCAATTTCTGATGCTGTTAAGGTGATGATCTTTTCTTCCTTCATTTTGATTGTGGCACAATTAATTTGCACACATTTTTATTCTGAATCCAGATTAATGTCTGCTTACAGTTAAGATGCAATTTGCTCAAATTGTGCAGTTAGATTTTAACTGTGTCACTTCATTAGTGTTCTTCTTATTCTACTTTATTTGTTGTTCTACTTTTTGTTATGCTTATCTTCTCTAGCTGTAAAGTAGATTCTGTAGCCCTTAAGCTGGGGATCATGACTTCTGATACTGTCTAGTAGAGGAACAGAATTAAACCTTGAGTCTTACAAGGCCATCATAATAGTGTATCTTCATTCTTTGTTAGTACCTTAACATAGCATGTGCTCCGATGCCATAGCATTTAGAAAAACTAGGCTTTGTTAGCAACAGGAGATAACAACATAAAGCATAGCAATGCTAAGGAAATAATCTGTTCTTTATTTCAGGGTAGGATTAAGGTCCTTTCCAACCCTAACTATTCTGTGCTTCTATGATTAAAGTTTGTTAATTGAGTCTTCTTGAAGGGCTAGTCTATCTCACGCTGTCAGTCTTGAGAGTGACTGCCATCTCAAGCCTAAAACTCTTCAGTTGAGGCTCTGCCTGCCTGCTCTCTGTGGAAGGTTTATGCCTCTGTGCAGATTCAGGAGATACCATCCATCTCAAAAGTCTAAACTACATAATGTTCTCCCTAGCTTGGCAAGAGTCATTCTCCACCTTTCTGGTCTCGAACATGTGTTATGGATACAGCTTATTCCAGGTAATCTTAATTGTCCTTTATAATACTTTATTGATTCAATTCTGTAGCCACTCTGCCTCTTGAACTATAGTACACTTTGCCCATGTATCTGACAAAGTTCTTGATAAAACAGCAATACATGCTCTTCTCATTGTGCTGATAGATAGGAAGTTGGAAAAAAAAGATTACAGATATAATGGATACAAAGGGCAATCATGGTGTGAGTTATCTGGTTGTGTGCAGAAGGATTCATCTACTCAATTCAGACATATAAAAGATTGATGTCAATTCAGAGCAAGTGATTGTAGCATCTCTTTATAGTTAATGGAAGGAAACAGGTAAATCCAAGGCCTGTATGAGGCACCTATCTCAGTCTGGAATAAATTGCTTTTTTGCTGTGTTTCTCTTCCTTGACTATAAAGGGAGCTTGGGGTTGGTTGTTAGTCAGGGTGAGATTTGTAAACAGAGCTAATGTCTTTTATTAGACCAGCTGCTGTAAGTTGGAAAAAATTAGACAAGCTTTTGGACATATGAGCTCTTCTTCAGATCTGAAATAGGAGCAGCAGATTTAAAAGTTAATTATAAACCGTTTTCTACGTATGTTCTTACACCATCATAGTTACAGCAACACACCATAGAGATCACTAAGTCGGATTTAGGCATCTAATTTTTAGACATGTAAATGAAGCCAGAGGAACCAAGAATGAGCTGCTTATTTGGAAGTTCGGGGATTTGCATTTCACATGACACATTTTTTCTCTGGATGCTCCCTCCAGTCCTGAGCTCAGAACCCATGCAGGGGGTGGGCAGCCTCTTCTGCTGGGAAGATGCTCATCTGCAAATACACCCTCTGCTTGGCTTCTTGCTGCCTATGAGACTTTTCTGATGTTTTGAAAGGAATACATTTCTGTATGGTATGTGTCGTTGCAGTGCATTTCTTGTGATAAGCTTGTAAGTTTGAACCTGTTCTCAGCTTTTCCTATCTGCAGTTGGGATGTGTTATTAGAAAAAGAGCAGATCTGGAAGCAAGTCACTTTCCATGGTTGGTGCTTAAGGAAAAGTTGTTCCCTTGCCATCCCTGCAACCCCACAGACTGCAGCTACAATCCAGTTTCAGTGAGGACTGAGCTGCTCAAGTGCTCTGCAGTGAGCACCGCAGTATCTACTTTTACATTGATGACTTGGGTTATTTTTGAACCCCTGGCACCACTGGTGACTTGGTGCTGCCGTCTCATACAGTTTTGGAAACTAGTTTATCATAATTTTTCAATCTGTTTCAGTTTCCTAAAAAACTGTATCATCCTTTGATGCTTTTTCCCTGAATCAGCAGCCACCTTTTTTTACCAAGAGCTGCCTCTCACAGAGAAACCTTGTGGTATTAACTGGCTCTGATGCAACTGCTCCTCTGAAATGGAGATCTGCCAGTGCTGGCGTCGGCCCAGCACTGTATATTTCTAATTTCCTCAGAGGAACAATTGTTCTAAATAAAGAAGGACAGATGCAAAGCTTGTTTTGTAAAGTATATCAGAAGCTTCTATTATTGCAAATTGCCTTTTCCACTGGGCATACTTGGATTTTAATTCAGGCGGTTCAGTTCACTAATTCATGTGATTGAAATGACTTTTATCAATTATCTTTCAGTGGAGCAATGCATTACTTCAGTAAAAGCTTTCTAGCTGAAGTGGATTTTTAATTCATTGAAGTGGCATGCTCATTTATTATTCAAATTTTAGTTTGCCAGAAGCTATCATAGCAGTCTGACCACTTGGTTTGTCATGCTTCAAAAAGCTTTTTTTCTTTTCCTGTCCTTCATTTAATCTCCAGTATCACCAATGTTTCAAAAGGAGTCCTTAAAGAGCTAATTACTGGCCTGAATTTTTGCCCTTTACATTATTGGTTTCATTAGCAGTAAGTACTTTATAAATTCATAGAAGACCTTTAAAGAGCTGAGAATGTAAACAAGGCAGGTAAACAAAGGACACCTTGTTCGGGTAAGGTACTTGTCCAGTTTGATTAAAAATATCTGAGAGAGAGATGGAAATGAAATACAAGCTATTGAATTTCAATGAGCTTCTGGTTTAGGCTAATTTAAGCAAAAATTTTAACAGGATCTCCCCAGGCAAACCACCATACATGATTCTTAGCTAACCCAGGTTGCAGGCATGCAGGGCAGGATTCAGAGAGTTCAGCTTGTATAAAAGCTGGCAGCCAGCTAAAATGGAGGGTGGGCTGCAGGGTGGGCTCTGCTATAAAGGGATGAACTGCACACAGTGGTTTGGGTGGGCAGGGTGGGCTCTGCTGTAAAGGGGTGAGCTGCACACAGTGGTTTGGGTGGGCAGGGTGGGCTCTGCTGTAAAGGGGTGAGCTGCACACAGTGGTTTGGGTTTATAGAATGCCCTGGTCCTCAGATTATGAGTGTGGTGAGATCATATCCAGCATAAGAGATTTATTTCACTCATCATCTTGTGGAATCAGAATTTGTTTGAATTGTGACATACTTAATGGTGTTCTTGTCTTAATTTTTCATGAAAAAAATCGGTTTACTAATACCTCACTATGACTTCAAACAGCAAAGTTAGCAATGATTGCCGTTTAAAAATAAAAAACATGGGAGGTAATTTCCTTTTTTTTTCTTTTTTTAACTTGTTTATCACTGCGTCTATCTGAAATGGAGCTAGAAAGAGGTCCTGGTCAAACCATCTCAGTGACTTTGCTAATAAAGGGTCAGGAGTTTATTGTCCTCCTGGATAAGATACCTATTTTGCACTGTTCTCATTAGAAGTTAAGATTGTGAAAAAAGATTAATTCAGAAATTAATTTTAATTTTCATGTTATAAAAATAGAGCAACTTGCAGACCTAAAATTGTTTTCTTGCAGATAATGGTAACTTCTCTACTTATGCTTTGGTATTTGCTGATTGTTTTTGTAATGAGTGATCATAATGATTTTGTTCATTCTTTGGCTGTAAGCATCCTTTGTCAGATCTAAGCCTTTCCTTAGCTGTGCAGGTGTAATTGGGTGTTACTGAGGGCGAGTGGGTACTTGTTTAATTCAGCCCCTTCCTAATGCTAATCCTAACATTGATGTCAGGTTCATTCTACATCTTAGTGCAAAAACCTAATAGATGATGGAAACAGTTCTATTGTAAGAAATGTATGTGACAAAATACCCAGGTTTGCCAAGGGCAGACTAAGGTGGACGTAGCTGCTCTTGGCAGTGTTTTTATAATTACAGTTGTCAGCTGAGTTTCTTGGCTAACAGCGCAGAATTTGTGGATTTTAAGTAGACTCTGTATCCATTCAAATTAAAAAGCTGAGATGGCTTTTTGTCCATGAAAGGCGTGTCTGTACCTCATTTCATGGATCTGATACAGGTGGTGAAAACTAGATGACAGAATGTGTAAAATACATAGAGACCCTTAAAAATACTCACTGTCCTTCAGGCCAGAATTCCGTCACAGTCCTGGCAGGTCTGGAGGAAAAGAAAAAGTTGGTTTTCTTCTCATTCATTCAAATTCAAAACAATAAAAATTCCAAGTTTCTTTTCTGATACCAAAGTAATAAGACTGTTACTGCTACAGAGTTCTCTAGTCTGTTGTTAATTTTACCTATTAGCAAGAATCTATCAAGATAAGAGAATAAAACTGTAGAAAAGTGCATCATACAGGTCTTTCACTTACTAGATGAAATAGTTCCTAATAATTACAAGCATTGCCTGTATTCCTCAGAGAGAGACTTATATCCTGATATATTTGTAGTGACAGATAAATTTAATTGATAGGAAGGAAGAGACTTTTTTTCTTTTTCAGTGTCTGAACTGGCTAAGAAAACTGCTCATACCTTTGCAGTACATTTTCTGTAAGAGGAGTTAACCGTCTTTTACTAATTATTGTAGATAAGGCCTTAAAAGACCTGGTTCCTCAGAGGGCTGCGCATTTGCTATGGTAGCATGCAGTATTAGCAGAGCTTTCCTTGTTGGTGTTTAAAGGGATCTCATCGTTAGGAAGTGAATAATTGGGAAGAAATGGAAAAAATAAGCACCAAATGCGAAATTATTATTCAGGGAATATTATGAATGGTACAATAAAAGTAGCTAATGTTTTCAAGTTGAACGCTGAGATTTAAGTCTTCACAGATGATTTTATATGGTGGCAGTTTCACTATAACATAACTGGATTTAATTTTTAGAAAATGTCAAATAACTACTGAAGGAAACCCATTCTCCAGTTAAAAATTATTTTAAGATTTTATTCTAATACCTTACACAAATGGCAATATGAAAAAAAACACTAGTGTTCTAATTGTCAGTCTTCTTAAAAGAAACTCCTGACCTACTGGTACACATGCTTGCTGACATCTGGACGCCATTTTCATTTGACTAGGTTATAAATCTTTTGATTTTTTAAGTCCATTTGAGAAGAACACAATTAAAAAGCTCCTTATTTATTACTCTGCTGTATTTACTACTTAGAAAAGAGAAGTATCTTTGATTGATTATCTCTCAATCTATCTCTTTCCCTCCTACCCTTTTTCCTTTTTTTATTGTAGCGGCTGCCCCTTATACAGTCAGCTGTGGCAGGGACCGACTCTTATTCACCTTGTTCTGCCCCCTACCACATCCTGGGGTGATGTGACTGTCCTATTCTTCTGCCATTCAGCAAAGGCTTCCTTTCCTCCTCTAGTCCTTTCACCCTTGCCAAGATTCCCTAGTCAAAGGTACCATGAGCACCTCTGTATTGTTACTGTCTTTTCAGCTCTGGAGAAAGGTCAGTTGGCATGTCAATATCTTAAATGTCATCACAGGGGTGGCCGCAGCTAAATGCAAGAGTGCAGGTACTGATGGCTTCCACAACCCTGTGTATGAGCTCTAGGCAGTTGCAGTTGTGACTGCTGGCTGGTGAAAAGAAAGTCCAGATGTGTACAGCTGAGTACCTGAAGATTTTCAGAGTTGCTTTGCTGAATACAAATTGAAGAAGAAAAATACAGATTTAACAGCAGACACCACAAATTTGGCCAACTAATATCTCAACTGTAGCTCCCAGTACTTTCTCCTTGTCTTGTATCAGTTGTGCATGCCTTTATTGTTCCGGCTCACAGAGTACAGTTTGTCTCCCTTCATGTCCTCTTGGATGCTGACAAAAGGCTACTGTCCAGTGTGCTGCTGCAGTAGTGGGTACTGTCCCAGATGTGATGCTCTTGGGGCCACAGGAGAGTGAAATGAGTGGAGCTGCTGTTAATCAAATGAGAGTGTATGTCTGGCTTCAATACAGAGTGGGTTTCCCTTTTTTATTTCAGATAGTGGTTTTGTCAGGCTCACAGCCTGACTCATTTCCTCCCGTAAGACTTCTCACTATGCAGGTCTCCAAGAGCTGAAAAAGCTGCTGTCACTTAATTCCACATTGAAATATGCTGTACAGAGATGGCAACATTTCAGATCTGAGATCTGAACCACTTAATTACCTAAATAGCCATTCGCTGAAATGGCCTGCATCCCTGAGCAGTGTTAAACTGGTGTTACATCACACTGCTCAGGATTCAGCCTTACTGGATGTCATGATTTTTCCTTGTTTTCTGTAACCATTATTAGTCTGACTTCCTTTATCTCAACTGAGACAAAGTAGAGTATATAATACATCCTTTGAGCTAGAAGGTAGGTAGCTGTCTATGTAGCTTTATATATATATGTATGGGTGAAAATACATATACATGCGCTGCACAAAAATGTATTTATCCACAGTAACAGGTGGTGCTGGTAACACCTGTTGCTGGGGTCACTCAACACTCCAGTATTAAAAACCTAATTTTAGTTGCTTATAACTTTTGTCAAACTCAAACATTTGGGTTGAAATGTTATGTGCCAGGTGTCTGCCTTAGGCTGATTTGGGGGTGGGGAGAGAGATTTATCATCAAAATGGTTATTCCCAGTTCAGGGAGCAGAAGCCAAGGCATTGTTTTGCCTGTGCTGGAAAAGAAACTGTTGCTGGTTGAGATGTTTCAGCTTCCCTCATCTGAAATCAAAGGCTGCCAGTGGAGACCCCCTGCAGCTGGGCATGTCTTTTGCCAGCATTATGGAAATTTGCTGTTTTACTGAGAAAGCACTTCTGTCTGACTAAATTACAGACCTGTGAAAATGCTTGGTTAAAAGTTTGTTGATAGCTGCCCCCCAGCTCCATCATGTCTATTTCCAAAGAGCAGTGCTGCAGTGGTGACCCTTTGGATGCAAGATGCCAATGATGTGGCAGAGTAAGCCTTGGAGTCTGAGCATGGAGCAGAGGAGCCTGCTGCATGTGGGGCACCAGTCCTCAGAGCAAATGCAAGCAGCTCAGATTGTGCTTGCACAGTGTGACTAAACAGAAAGGAATGGTTGGCTGGAATGCAGAGGAGCTGGTGATTAAGGAAGGGAGAGTGAAGGACACAGAGTTTTAGGAACTGTATGAGGGGAAATGCTGAGGAGAAAGACCAGTGTGATAGTGTAGACAAACTGCAAAGGGATGGAGCCTTCTGCCAGTCCATAAATGCAAGATTTCTGAAGTCCTTGCCTAACCAGTTGAAGCATTCCACTGATAATACACTGCAGTTCCTCAAATGGGTGATTTAGAGAGGAGTATAACCTATCCTGCTGCCAGCTGCTCTCCTATTTGAGTGTCTAAACTTGAACCTACTGATAAGCACTTAGGAGTCTTCATGGTTTCATCTAGTGCTGTTTCACGAGGTGGAGTTGTTCAACTTACTTCTGCTTAACAGAAACATCAACATTTTCATTCTTTTTTCTCTTTTTTAATATTTTTTAGTTTTTGCATATTCAACCTGCAATTGAAGGATTATTATGTGAGCATGAAGATCCCTTTCTAAATGCTACAGTTGTTTCCTACAGTATAACCTTGCTTTGGAATCTGTACTACATTTGTAGATCACAGTACATGAAATCCCACTAGGGAGTCAGTCATAGATACCAGTGGGCTGTGGTTTCTTCTAGGTTGCAAGAACACTCAAACAGACTGCTCGTATTATTTTTGTTGTCTTTTCTTGATCATTGTGGGAATTAGAAACAAACTGCCTGTTGCAAAATACTCTGTTTCATATTACTTAGCATTTTCCATAAAAATCTGAAGAAATACCACAGAACCTGATCAAAGTTTAATGTCAGTTTGTTATTGAATGATGATGATTATTTTTTTTATAGGTAAAGCCTCAGCCAAGAAACTGACAAAAAAGGTAAGCAAAATGTTCCTTTCCTTCTTCAAAAGAACTTGCATTCTTTCTGTTACTCAACCGAATAGACTTCTCTTTGAAAACTGGCTTTATATTTTCTTGTTTGTGTCTTTAAAGGACATAGATGCTGCTCTGCTATGTGTTGCCAAAGCTAAACCAGGACCGACGTTTTTTAGAGAGCTTGGTGATAAAGGTAATTAGCACTTTTTATAGTGAAAAGTACATCTTGCTTTTTATCTCATTATATGGTATAAACTGAATGTATTTTTAAAGAAGGTTTCAGGGTTTTGACTTCATTCCCATCTAGCCAGTAGCTGCCTACTTGGCAAAACTCTCAGTTATGCAAGAGAGTAAAGAGGCAGGGCTGGGAATTGAAAGCCTTCTGAGGTGCTGGAAGTCGTGACAGAAATCAGAAAGCCTACGTGGAGAAAAGAGCTAAAGGGATGACTTCAGCATAAAATGGACTTTTAAGACTTGTTACTAAGCTGCTGTTTCTCTATGTAATTTAAATGCATAGAAACTAATAATTAAATTTGTATCTAATTATGTAAGTGGTATCCTGATTCCAAGCAGCATGGTCTAGTGGAAGGTGTCCCTCTGCATGGCAGGGGGTCAGAACTAGATGATCTTTAAGATCCCTTTGGACCCAAACCATTCTGTGATTCTTCATCTTCAACAGCCCAGTGGCCCTTCATAACACTAATGTGCTTCATTTTCTTTTCACCTTATATGGGACTACATAAAGGGAAAACTCTGAGAGCTCTGATGTTGTCTGTTTAACAACAGGGAGATAACACCAAATAAGCACCTCATTAGCATAAATTAATTGCAGGGGAAAAAAAAAACAAACAAGAGGGTCAAGTAAACCAAATAAATGAGTAATTAACCATTTCACCGTAACAAAGACTGAAATCCCCAAACTAATTAGAAAGACCAACAGTGTCTATTCACAAACTCTGTGTGGTAGAGTTCGGCCTGAATCTCTTGTCCCATGGATGGTTCTGGAAAATAAAGCTGCCTTTGCACTGCTGCAGTTCCTTGGTGGACATGAGCAATGCTTTCTCCGTGCACAGCAGATCTCTGGCCATGGCTGGTAGCTTGTGCCAAGAGAGCAGCCCTTGATCTGAGCCTAGTGTTTTGCCTGCTCTTTGGCCTTATGGCTTATTTCAGTCCATGCCTGCAAGCTCCAGCATACCCCAGCAGCCCTGAAGCATATCTGAACAAAGTTGAACCTTGCTTTCCTGTCCTAGAGAAGGATGGATTTTGTATTAAGTAATTATTCCTGCCTTTTCAAATGAATAACCATCACGTGCTTTTCCAGGACTGTGTTTGAAGGATTCCCAGTCGTTAATTCTTGTGTGGGTTTTTTTTCTCTATCTCTCATTTTGTAGAGCCTTTCTTTTTCTTGAGACTGACACTGCAAATCCCCAAAGCATTCTGCCTGGGAAAACCAGGAGTACACCAACAGAAAGTGAAAACATAGCAAATCAGCACAGCCTCCTTTTATTGCACTTCTGCCAGCTGACTGCTTGGCAAAAAGTGGGCTTGGTGATCAGCTCAGCCTGACATTTTTTTCATTCTGGACCAGGCATTGATCTCCTCTTGCTTAGGACTGTAGGTTGGTATACTTTGTCCTTGAGACGACAGAGGAATATTCACTGCAGTCATTCATATGTCTCCACAGCACATGGAGTTTTTACAGTTTTCAGTCGTGATACATCTTTAGTGACTTTGATGCTTTTACTTTGAGATGTATTATTATTACATTTTTAAAATGTAAATATTTATGGATTAATACTGCATTTACAAGTACCACAATAATGACTCTACACCTGTTCCACTGTTTAGCAGAGTTTATTTTAACTACCTTCAAATTGTTATTTAAATGTCAAGTAGAGAGAAACTGTCAACAGTCCAGTTTGTAAAATGTAATGCAAGGGAATTGTGCCTTCTAGTGGGCAGTTTTAAAATTCATGTCATATTTTGTGGATATGCTTTTGATTTATTCAGTGATAAAAATATTGTACTGTCAGCATTTGCTATCAAGTTTGAGGGTAGAGATTTCTAGGGAGGGAAAGGAAGAGTTAGTGTTAGAAAATGACAGTATTTTGCCAATGCTAACTGCAAATACTTGGCTGCAAGTCTGCTGAGTCATTCAATTGTGTGTGAAACTTTAATTGTTTAAATTTTGCTTGGACATGAATATGATTTTCAGGGTGTGGTTTTGCTATTTGAGTGGTTTTTAATTTGTTGCGTTGTATCTTTTGAGTAACTTTGTGGTGATTACTTTAGAATGAAAATAAAATTACCAAAATATTTCATTTACTTGATGGATAAGGTAAATTGGCTGTTCACCTCAGGTAGTAAAGGGGCAATAAAATCAAAATAAGACTCACCCTGCCATTTCTTGCAAGGCTGTTCTTTCCAGCCCTCTGCAATTTGAGTGAATAGAACCATCATGCTTCTCCCTTAAGACAATAAGCAGGGTGTTGTCCTTAAATTGGTCCTTTATTTGTATCCTACCAAAATCCAGATAAACTTTGCAGTCTTTCTCAAAATTTTATAGGGTACAGTGTTTCTTGTCTGCCCATATAGCTAAAACTATCCAGGTGTCTGACATTTTGTATCTCAGTTATTACACATTTAACAAACACAATCTGCCATCTCAGTATCTTAATGTCTTTTCAGATGCTTTGATAAATATGTTTTTCTTACATGATTCCTTTGAGTATATAATCTCTTCTTTTGTATCCCAGCACTGGGCTCTCCATGTTCTGCTTTATCTCACTTAAGCTGCTTGTCTTCACCTTCTAGGTCTTCCTTAGACTCTCCCTGTGCAGCACATCTCAAGACAGCCAAGAGGCAGACTACCACTTTTCCTTGAACAGCGTGTGCTGTTTAAATTTTTAGGCAGGGATCTTTGTACTGATTCCATCACAGTCCACAACTGGGTGAGGATTAGGGTTTCTATATAGACTTGAAAAATTACTGCCTTGTCTTGTCTTCCTTTATATTATTCCTTTAAACATTATTTCACTGTGTCACACACACAGAAAAAAAAAAAAGAAGCAACACACTCAACCAAAATTATAGAAGTTCTTTCTTTTTTGTAGAGAACCTGGGCACTTTATCTAGGAACACAATTCCAAGTTTTCAGGAATGCAAACAGAGATTTACAGTCTTGCAATGGCAGTAACCCTAAAACTTGTAAGCAAAACTTAAATCTTTCAGATAAAAGTATTTTTTATTTCCACAAGATGGTACAAGATTGTAGTACTGTGCTGATTTACACATGATGCATACTGGATGATAGGGTGAATAGCCCTATTTCGATGGAGAGGAAAGCTGAGATATGGAACTACAGTGAGTTGGCAACAGGATCAACATTAGACTAGTTCTTAGCTAAAAGTTGTTCTCAGATTTTCAGACTCTTGCAGTCAGTAATTTAATATTTCTAAACTCTGGTACTTAAAACTTATTATTAAGTCACTATCTGAGGTCAAATATAAATGCTGTTGGATCTGCATAGTAATTTATCAGTAGTTAATTGTGTATCACTGAAGCATAAGTGGATTCCTTATCTTCAATTAACTAAATATAAATTATAAAAAATAGTTTATCTTTGCATAGATAGGCATGTTTGAACTTCCTTATTTTAAGCAGTTCAGCATTATACAATGTTTAGCTCACAAGGTAAAAGTAGTTCAGTTATTTTCAAAAATAATTTATAAAAAAGCCCTTTACATTTTTTCTCCAAACATTATTGCAGGGCAGATGGTTCAGATTCTGTTGTTTAACCACTCTCATTATGCACTCTCTATCTTTAGCTTGTATGCTCTATTTTGACACTATCACATCTTTATGTTTGTTCAGGCTTTTCACTTAAGGCAGTATTTCAAACGAAAACACTGGAATTTTCCTTCGAAAGGGGGGAAAATACTTTCACTTTGTGGAAAGGACATGTGCCTATTTAAGAAAAAGAGGGGAAAAAAAAAGAAGCCTCCTCTTGGCACACAGCCCAGCAGTACTATCAGCACAATCTAGCAGCTTGGCAGCTTTGCATGTTGCCATGTTCCCCTTGAGAATTAAAGGAAAGCTATTCTCCGCCTTCATGAGCCTGCCAAAGGATGGAGGACTTTGATCCTAGAGGGTAATGTTAGAGTAGTTCTCCTCCCAGGTACTAAATGTGACAAAGCACATTTAATTTATTTGCCTTTACATAAACATCAAATGTTTTCAATGAGAATCCAAAGATTTAGTGTAGGCCTTTTATTAATACCAAATAAACCTTACTTTCTTGATTAGACATGAACATTGATGAATGTGTGGATAGGGAATGTGTGGATAGGGCATCAGAGCACTAAAATCAGAAGTAAAAACTTTATTAAATAATAATGTGGCTTACTTTAATAACTACTTAATAATGTGTTGAACTATATTTTTTTATGTTTTTAAGATATGATCTTATGATCTTTCAAGTCTTGCTGTAACTATTTGGGGGGTTTGCAAGTCATTTTTTAACTCTTTTTGTTTCAGGGTTGATATCTTACGCAGAGTACCTATTTTTGCTGACAATCCTTACAAGTAAGTATTACGTGTAAATTATCAGCTACTAACAGCTTTTCGGTAACTTTTTCTGATATTTTCTAAATTTCTATGTTATAGAAAAATGTAAAGAACTATCATATATAGAATGATAAGGCATTAATGTAAGTGGATATAACTTTGATTGCAGTGTCATCACTGGTCCATAGCAGTACTTCAAAAGTCATGCTAATCCCTGCTCCATGGGGTGAGAGAAGTCTGGCAAGTGACTTTGAGAGAGGAGAGACCTTGGTTACAGGACCACATAAGAAAGGAAAGAAGAACAGTAGGGGAAGATAAATAATTTGTTTCACAGTAGTTTCAGTCATTTTGGACGATGAGACATGAGCAATATAGCTCATGCAGTGGTGTAAAAAGCTATTGTGGTGTCTGGAAGGTTGTTGCCTGCTATTCATGTGTTCAGATGTGCAATGGATAATATACACAAACCACAGAATTCCGCAGTGTCTTTTTGTTCTAGCTTTTAATCCTTTTATCTTCTCCTTTTGACTTTATTTCTCCAAGTATTTTGCAGGTATTTCTGCCCCCTCCTTTGCCTCCTTCCTTTTTTTCTATAAGACACTTTTTTAAAAAAACATGTTTTTTTGGTATTTTCTTTACGTGCAAACAGCAGACATTTTTATTGTGCATTGAAGTGATCTTGGATTATCTGGGTTTCCTCACTCCTGTTTACTCTATGCCATGCTTGCCACCTCCCAGTGCTGTTCTGATGAGATATAGGTGACCCTGGAAAATATTGAGGTGTGGGATGTGTGCAATAAGCATTACTGAGTAAGACTCATAGACTAGTAGTGAATTAGTCCTCATGCATGTCCATGTAATAGTCCACATGCAGTCTTGTTTTGACTGGCTTACATAGGTCTAACATTTTAAGCAAGGGACAAAACCAGGCATACTCATGGTATCAGCAGATGGGGAAAATAGAGAAAGAGGCAGTCACTCTTGCCACAATAGAATGTAGATGCTGAGAGGTGAATGTGGCTGAGAGGTGAATGTGGCTGAGAGGTCCGCAACTTACACAGATAGACAAACTTTCCTTGTTCTACTAATGCACTCTCTCACAGTGCATGACCAAGTAACATAAGTCTCCAGAGAGTGGAGAGGTTATGTCCAGCCTTCACAGGTGGTGATCATTGGTACCCACCTCTCACACAATTTAGGTAGCCCTTTTACAATTTATGTCATCTCTTAGAACTGTATTAATTTCTACTGCATGGCATGAAGGGTGATTTCTTTGGATATTTCAGCTAATACACAGTATTAAACAGGCTATGTGCATTAGGGTAACATATTGTCGTGGTTTGAGGCCCCCCTCAAACAGTTCTGTGCACCCCCCCCCCCCTTTCTTCCCCAGTCCCGGGGAAATGGG